>JAADKR020122721.1:0-10073 GCA_011763505.2 Lythrypnus dalli | reverse complement strand
CGAGGGAGAGAGGGGCAGAGAGGGGGGGGGTCGAGGGAGAGAGGGGCAGAGAGAGAGGCAGAGAGAGAGAGAGATAGGCCGAGAGAGAGAGGCAGAGAGAGAGAGAGAGAGAGAGAGAGAGAGAGAGAGAGAGACAAAGAGACAGAGAGGCCGAGAGAGAGAGAGGCAGAGGGAGAGTGAGAGAGCGGAGCGCAGCGCAGAGCGGCACGGGTCAACTTTACACACGGACGGGACATCATCTGGACCTGCGAACCAAGCGCACCGATATTCAGCAGGATAACAGGGAAGAAAACAAAGACTGAATATGGACCGGATTTATGCACGGAGCTAAAATGAAAGGCTTACCTGGCTGTCCTTCTGTGGAGTTTTCTATCACATCGCTCCCTCTTTGACACTGCGCTGTGCAAACTTCTCTCACAGGAGTCTGTTTTTTGAGGAATTTTGGGAAACGTTGACTCAAACTCATCGAACATTTACAAAACCAGTCTGGGAGTAAGCTGCTCTTTCCACAAACCGCTATTTCTTTTTGGATCACACTCTGTAAGTACTTGAACGTGTGTAATTGTTTACTTTTTAACCATATCTTCATTGGGAGTGTTTTGATTGTTGTGTGCGGGTTCTGGGCATCTTTACATAATCCCAGTATACCTGCCACGTAGACTGTGCGTGAAGAGGGCACTGTCTGCAGATAAAATGCTTTGATGGCATCAGCAGCTGCCCTCCTCCTGTGCGTCCCGGACCGTTATGTGGCGGGGGCGCGCACGTTTGTTGTGCGTAATGAGAGGTTTACGGCCGGGACGCCGTGGGGACAAATGACCTGTTGCGCCACAGTTTGGTCTTAATCAAAGCTCTGAGTCGGGGCTCATGTTTGTGAGAGCGAGTAGTGGAAAAAACAGCGCTGGGGCCGGAGGGAAAAGTTTCTCATGCGTCTGTGGGGTTTGAATGGGCATCAATCTCCGGTATACTGTAGTCCCCTGCGGAGTTAACCCTCTCAGACATTTTTAAATATAAATTGCACTTTAACAGTAGCACCCTGTTCCCGAGAAAAGTGTTGTAATATGTCCTGTCTGTTTTTTTTTTTTTAATTCTTGCGTCAAATCGAACCATTGCACGCACTGCCCAAATATTTCTTGTGGATTTGAACTGGCCCCAAAGTATTCGTCTTTCACGCTTTTGACACAACGACTAGAGGAAAGGTCCTGTGCCGTGTGCAGTTCTGGATATTGTTGTGCTCATTGAAAAGCCATTTTATAAACTGGTGTAATTTTCCATTGCTTATGATATGCCACATCAAGGTCTGGGAATGTGGCCTGCTGCTTGGAAAGGATGGATTATGCTTATCATTATGCATATCACCGGGGTATTTAAATATTTCTATCCATTGTTTAGTTAGTTTCAATGGATGAAATTGAAAGACATTAGCAAAGAATGCCAACCTTGTTTTAAGAGGTCGGTGGAAACATTTTTACTTTTTACTTGCACTGTTGGACATTTTCTGAGCTGTTCTGAAACAAGCTTCAGTTCATAAACGGCCTAAACAATACAAAAGCAAAAGGAGGCACAGATGTTGGTTGTCCAGTGGTGTGATTTTCAGAGCAGTGTTTGTTTGTGTATTGGGGGAGAGCGTAAGGAGCCTGTTTACCTGTGACCTTCTGCCACCGGCCGCAGGGGGGCTTTGAAGCTACAGGCCAGTGTGAAAGTCATTTGCACTTCACTGGACCGGGCGCCTTCATGCTGCTTTCATGAAATGATCCGTAATATCTACTGTTTACATGACAAGCTGTGGCAGAGTTAGGTGGTGCTCTTCCTGTCCAACTTGAAACACAAAGCTATTTTTGACCCTTTTTTCCTAGGTCTTGTTGTACTTGAAATGTCACATGTTTATGAGGTGGTACTTGGTGTGATACGTATCAAAACCACTGTTCTAGATGACAGGATGTGGCTCAAAGTTTGATCTCGTGGTTCTTGTTTTGCATTACTCGTTCATGAAATATATCTTAAGCAAAGAATGTATCAGCAAAATCTTTTTAAAACATGCAAGAAAAAGTGCAACATTTCTAACATGTGAGTCCCAATCCAACTTTCATATAAATAAAACAGGTTTTTCAAAAGTCATTAAATGAACTGTCCCAAAATAGAGGGCTTAAATGTCATTAACAAGCATTAAATTGGATTCCAACTGGCATTAAGTCTAAAATTCTTGACCACTAAGGACATTGCTGGACAATTTCAGGGCAATAGTTCATCAAGAGCACAAAAAATAGTGTAAAACACCTTTGGCAGTTTTGCACGATATTTGACACAGTTTTGCCCATATTTTGTATTTGGCAATGTAGAGTATAGTCATTACCATGGCATTAAAGCAGGGGCGGGCAAACTAAGGCCCGGGCGCCCAATGTGACCCGCCAAGCCCTTCAACCCAGCCCGCAAAACTTGATTAAGCCAGACCTGCATTGCCTACCAATGTGATTAACAAATGTTTTCACTGACATGAAGATGACTGATAATGCATAACTCTGGCTATTTTGTTGTTTTTTGTAATGTTTTTAGGTAATTACAGTGTCTCTCAGAATTGTACTTGTTTGAAATGGCTCAAACTACAACTGGTCCGACTTCTGCCAAGTTCAAAAACCCAGTACGACCCTTGCTTTAAAAAGTTTGTCCAAACCTACATTGAAGTAAAACAAGTTTGACTTGATGAGATGCCTGTGAACCTTATATATAGAAATGTATGTAAATATCAAAATGACAGCTTTTACAATGCGTGAAAAAATATCTCTACTACAGAACCAAAAACTTCAAGATTAACCTTGCCATTCCTGATGTATTGCACATCTGCAGAATTTTCAGATTATCTCCAAAAAAACCTCAAAGATCTTTCTGATCTTGGGGCAAACAATCAAAAATGAACAAAACATTGGCCCAAAGATCTGTGTGTAAGCGAGGGCCACCCAGAAAGCAAGTGCAGATAATGCCTGATCATCCATTCCGGGGTCCGTTGTAAATAATCCATGCTTTATACGTGTCCAGACTGCACTAACATCGCAATAGTGTAATTTACTGTCCCGCTAAGTGCTGCTCTATCTGTCGCCATGGTGCTCCAAATACTAGGACGGGTCTCAAGATCTAAGCTGTCGTCGTGGTAACCACACACAACACACTCGTCTGAGCACTCCTTTTGAAGCTCTGGCCCAATCCTCAAGAAATCCATTAAAATCTTAGTCTTTATAGTATTATTTCTGTTTGTTTATTTTATCAATTTCAAGCAAAAAAAAAACTGCTTTACTCTAACAAATGCCAAGTTATCATGTATTTTCTACCACATAAAGCTATGAAGAAGAACAATTAATTGATCCAAATGTGTGGATACAAGGCATAGGCTATTGCTAATGTAATATTAACATTAATGTTAATAATAATAATAATAATAATAATAATAATAATAATAATATTGATAATACTATATAATGACTACACCTGAACATTTGCACCACAAGTTACCACATGTGTTTTGTTTAAGTCTACTTTCACTCTACTAGATTAGAAACATAAATAGTATGTAAAGTAAAACTGTTGATAGGACATGATCCTCTTGACAAGATATTTTGTCCTTGTATGATTGAATATGGACATTAGACTGTGTCTGTGTCCGCTTTATCTGGGGCCGAGTTGCAGAGGCAGCAAGGATGTCCAGACTTCCCTCTCCACACACACTTCCTCCAGCTCATCTCGGGGGATCCCGAGGTGTTCTCAGGCCAGTGTGGAGACGTAATCCCTCCAGTGTGTCCTCGGTCTTCTCTGGGGCCCCCGCCTGAGAGGACATGTCTGGAACACCTCCAGAGGGAAAAAACACAAAAATAAGTGCAATCTTTTGTTCGTTTACATGAGTCCCTGAGTGGAAGGGCCAATTACAAGATGGCCCTCAGTGCTCTCCACACGTTCCAGTGTGTTACTATGATGATGTAGAGTTTTATTAAATATCTTCGAAAGAAGGTTTGTCCCGTGTGTTGCTGTATCTGTTCTTATTTCCGTGCGATTTTAGTGTTTTTGAAGCACATTTTATATAACGTTTTTCTTATTTATTTAAACTACTTTAGCTTTCTACTTTGAAGATTTTCTACAGCAAATACTAAAATATTTGTATGGAACAAAAATTTTGAAAGAGAAACTTTTAATTAAATGGGAGTAGTAACTGGCCACAGTTTTGTACAAAAAGTAGATTCAAGTGAAGTACTTTTACCACCATATGGCTTATTGCAATACTGACACTTTGTCATCTATTACTGCGTAAGCTGTTTGGCTCTATATTGTGCAGACCTAATGTAGTATTTATTGATTACATTTGTAATTTTTTAGGCAAGACAAGAATGTTGGCAAAAAGTATTGAGAAAAATTTAAGTCAACAAAGTCAACAGTGGAAGAGCTACGACCACACTAATAAATACACTTTTCCCAGCAGTCACTTTGCAGTTGTGGAGCTTGAGAAATACATCAACAGGATGAAAGTGAAGTTAAAGGGAGCGCTGATTTGCTGCTGACTCTTTGACCCGCGGAGTTAAGTCTAAACTAAACTTTGGGACTGGAGACGTGTGGGGGTGTCCTGGAGATGGCTGCTTTACGTTTGCCAGCATGAGCTCTGACATCCATCAAAAGGGAAGGTTCTTGAAACATCTGGCTGATTAGTGAAGTCTCCTCCCCCTCCCCCCAGCGCGGCCGCCATCTGCATTCCAGCCATTCTTATACACTGAAGGTCAGGTACTCTCCACACTCAGGGCAGGGCAGGTAACTCTGTCATTCCAGCAGTGGTGGTCAGAGTACTGAAATTTCGGGAAAACAGAGCGAACCAGGATATAAGCTGCACCAGTTTTTCTTTTTTTTTCTTAAAAAGAAAGAACAAGAAAAGTTCAAACTGTATATAAGCTGCACTTGTCCATTAACCGTGCAGCGATGGTCATAGATTACAAGTCATTGCAAGAGACAGAGAAGAACAGACAGTGCCAGGTCTTTAAACACAACACGGCTGAATCAAAACCACTGTTTTAATCGCATGTAGTCTGGACAGTGCAGGCAGACTGTCACCTACTCTAAACAAAAATACCTATTCTTCACAAAAAAACATTTTAAATGGGAAATTATAAATTCAATTGCCTCAATGCTCAAATTTTCTGAAAATGCATTTTGCTTACATTGTGGCGACAATATCTGCACTTTAGTAACTCCTACAGACTCCAAATTTTCCAGTCTTGTACTTCAAGTTTTTAAATATTTGGGCTGATTTATTGATTTCTTTTTTTTATTAAAAAAAAAACAAGGCCATTTTGGCTCAGTCCATTGTTCAAATTTCGTCGCTGAAAATATAGACTTTTTATTCAGGCTTAAAATGCCTATTTTTTAAATAAAACATTACTCTATAGAAAACTTGCAATACATTTTTTCCTCATATTCATGTCAATAATCTACAGCAAAAGTTTCAATTTGATATCTCTAAATTTTAAAACTTTCCTTATTCACCCTAGTCTCACCCTAAATTATGTTTATTTAATTATTTATGATCGATCTGTTTTCTTTATTTGCTTAAAATTCATGTTGAATTTATAATAATACATTTATCATACTAACATTCATCTCTAAATAATAAACTGTCACTTGAATTTGGCAAGTCTTTATCGCAGAAACCCTGGTTCATGGTAGACGTTCGAACACAGCGTCTTCCTCAGCACAGTATCTTTTCCAACTGTATGTGTCACTCTTGCTAAAGCGCCCCCTGGAGGCCAATAGCCCAAAAAAAATCTATACATTTGCTGCATTGTTGTGTAGGCAGCATTGTTTAAAGCAGCTTAAAAAAAAACAGTATGCCCACTTGATTGTGTTACATGAGAAGAAGTAAAAGTAAAGATTCTACTGGTCAAATATTACATCAATAAAAGAAAATAAGATCAGAGTATCTACTTTTGGCTTTATTTTAGTGAATGCTGGTTGTTTTGTTCTATTAATGTTAAATGAAACTGCATTATTATAAGGGGAGACAGTGGCTGAGAGTGTGAATGGAAGCGTCGTGGGGCCGTCCATCTGCGGGAAGGAGCCATGAGGGGCTGGTGCAATGTGCAATGGGCGATGCCCCCGTGACCCAGAAAGGGGCTAAGCGGAAGACAATGGATGGATGGAGGGATAAAACTTTATTATCATAACTGGTCATTAATAATGTTTTTTTATGAACATAAAGTTGCCTTTTCTGTCACTTGATATAGAATGATCAGTCAGATTCACAAATATATTAAAAAAAGACACTTTAGACACGTTATTACATAAGCAGAAGCTGAAAAACAATGAATAGTCTAAGAGCACTCTTATTCTGACCACCATATTCTCTATCACTGTCGTAGCAGAAGTGATGTGTGTCAGGCCAGAGGCCATGTTAGGTCATGTTGGAGCTTTAGGACGGAACCTGTCCTTCCTTCTAAATAGTCCATAAAACAGCTCCATTAACAATGGCAGATGTCAAATATGCTAAAGAACTTTCAGTCTTTAACTGTGCTGTGATTAAATCTAGTACACCCCAATCACAAACTGTAGCTGGCATTGTGATTGTATTCATGTATGTTTACTTTTGAATATCTCCTTTTAAAGACCTCAGAACACAAACAAAAATACCCTTTCATCCAATTACTTAACCACTTAAATTTCTTCTTTACCGATAATGTCCAACTTCTAGTCAAGATTGGTTTTGTCGTAATCAAACAACTTAAGTTTTGGACAATACGTGCATTCTTTTTTGTCTTTTATGCCATTTTTCTTTCTTTTTTTCCTGAAGAAATGTCAGCATTTTACAACTCATCACAGTTTTAGAGCATGACCAATCAAATAACTGAGATGGTTTGCAAGTGTTTTTTTTTTCAGATATTTTGTTGTTGGCATAGTGGTTTGGTCACATTGAGCTGTATGTCCACTGTCTCATGCTTTGTCCTGACTGACCACAGAGCTCCAGTTTTCTGCTTTGACGCGACTGTGGGTTGCAGTTGTCTGTAGAGGAATGATTAGAGGAACTGATAATACCCAAAAGGAAGTAAATATATACTTCCTGCAGAATGTGGTTACATGTACACAGGGAATGTTCCCCTCTACTTTTGAAATGTACATGTTAAATTTAGGGATATTTCAAGATATTGTTATTCATAAAAGAACATTTCTTTGAAATGATTACTTATTACTTGGATTAACAAAAGCAGGGCAAAATTATTTATTTATTACAATTTCAAAACAAGACAATGCAAAGTTCGTCACAGAAACATGTCAGTAACACATACATTTAATCATTAGATAATGACATTAAAAGTGAAGAGTGCAGATAAAAATCACTTTCAGCACAACTTAAAGAACTGTTTTCAGCCTGGATTCAAATTCAGCAACAAAACTGAAACACAGCCTCACCATGTTTAGTCTTGACTCTGGGACAAGCTGGAGACCACTCCCTGAGGTTTTCAGAGCCCGAGATGGCACGACAGTGTCAGAGATTAACTTTAAAGCTACACTTGTATAAAGCAGAGCTGTTTAACTCCTTCTCCACATTGACTCCCCTGCAGGTACCAAGGCTCCAGAGTGTGCAAGTCCCACAGAGCCCTTGTCACATCGCTCTCCTGTCTGCTACAGAGCTGTGGCAGCCAGTCCGGAGTTCACATGGGTTCACGTTGCTTCATGCGATAATATGGCCAATAATCAGGAAGTACCTCTTTTTCTTAGTTTTTTTCAATTATCTAGTTTTCGATCAGCAGCCACTACTAAAATGAATGGCGCAGAATTCACACACAAAGAATACAGCGCACAGGAAAAAAAGACAGACAAAAAGAACCTTTTTTTTTTGGCTTCATCAAATAAGGAGCTCCAGCATGCACTAGGACGGTTTGCAGCCGTGAAGCGACAGGGATGAGGATCAGCACCTCCAAATCCGAGGCCATGGTTCTCGACCGAAAAAAGGTGACTTGCCCTCTCCGGGTCGGTGGAGAGTCCTTGCCTCAAGTGGAGGAGTTCAAGTATCTCGGGATGTTGTTCACGAGTGAGGGAAAAATGGAGCCTGACAGGCGGATCGGTGCAGCGTCTGCGGTGATGCAGTCGCTGTATCGCACCGTCGTGGTGAAGAAGGAGCTGAGCCGAAAGGCAAAGCTCTTGATTTACAGGTCAATCTACGTTCCCACCCTCACCTATGGTCACGAGATCTGTGTAGTGACTGAAAGGACAAGATCACAGATATGAGTGGTGGAAATGAGATTCCTTTGCAGGATGGCTGGGCTCACCCTTAGAGATATGGTGAGGAGCTCAGTCATTCAGGAGGGGCTCGGAGTAGAACATTCACATCGAGAGGAGCCAGCTGAGGTGTAGACTTTTTGTGGAAAAATCTGCCTCGCCCTCTTTTATTACTATTATTTTACATACTTGCAAATGTATTAAGTAAAGTAGAGTAATGTAAGCATTAAATTAAAGAAAAGTCATAGATACTGTGTTTGAGAATAGTGCATTCTGTATTAAAAGATGCATTGAAACACAGAGATATTGTTGTTGGATACGTCTGAAGAATGTTTGTTGAGTAAGACTTTTCAGATCCCCATAGACCACACTCACACGCTCCCCCGGTTGTAATATGTGCGATCCGTATCCAATAATGTGACTTCATCGAGCTGCGTTTGCACACACCCTGTAACAAACACATGTGCTCCAGCTGTGATCTCACTGTCATTGTTCACAGTGGCTTTTGTGAAACCCTTTTTAAAGACATTAACCATCCAGCAGAATGAGAAAATAAAGTCTTGCCCCATCAAATAAGTCATGGATGTTTTGTTGAGAATTTGACAGAAATGGCCATTAAAGTAAACAATGTCTGCAAAGCTCCTCCTGTCGTCTACTATAATTCAACCAATGGTCTGACTTTTTTTATTTGACATTTAACTGTGTCAATTCTGCAAAAGTCTAATACACAATGAAACAGATTTCAAGTTTGTGTAGTACCAAGGGCATGTTCTGATTTTTCTCTGGAGGTCCACAGAGAGTTGAGCCTTTTGACTTTTGTTGAATGGCCGCCATATTTGGGACTGGTGTATATCATATCAGGCTATACACGAATAGCCAAATATTTGTGGACATGAGCTACAGTTTATGAGCTACAACCTCGAACCTCTCCAAACATCTAGCCTTGGATACAACATGTGACACAGGGAAAAGCTGAGCTATGACTGTACTTTTTTCAAAGGTTGATGATTGATGTGAGCTGTAGTACTTAGTTTTTCTTAATTTGACATTTTTGTGTTGTTTTTTTTTATGCCACTTCCTTTTTTGGACATGGACAGGAAGTGACATAGATACAGGCCAAATGTTGTCTAATGTGTCATATGCAGTAAATACACTGCCTCAGACTGAGGTTCTGATTACATGACAAACTGTGAAAATCTGAGAAAGGCTTTGTGTCACCTCTTTGGTATCTTCATGTAGTCTGAGGAGTGGATGCAGATTACTGACAGTGCCACTACATCTTTGTCTTGTTCAAATAGCCACATGTGGTTTGTTTATATAGCCATATGCTCTCTGGGGCCATTTTTTTGCAGTTGTTAATCAGTTGTCCCTTATTTTCATCATTCATATTATTGCGTGTTGTGGTAAGGCATGATTTCACTTTGGTCTTCAAAATGGCGGCCTTAACGTCGTGTGATGTCATTGGAAATGTGTTGTATAAGTATAAAGGAGGAGGTAGTTCCCTGTCTCCACGGGAGGCATTTCTCCACCGCTTTGCCTCCTGTCGTGGACAAACAGGCGCTCATGGAGAACAACGACGTCAAAGTCCCGATTTGAACACTGGTTGGCTAATTGGCAACAGCAAAGCAGGAGGTTTTTCTGCTTCATACAAATATAAACAGTCAAATAAATGGTATATACACAATTCTTATTGACTATAGTATGCACCAGAGATCCCTTGTGAGTTCCCAAGAAGTTGAAAGAGAGCTAAACTACCTCTGTCACGTCATGTGAAAGTAGACCAGAGATCCCATGATTCCTGCATTTTCTTCAAGACAAGGCCTTAACATATTCAT
>JAADKR020122541.1:0-20057 GCA_011763505.2 Lythrypnus dalli | reverse complement strand
ATATAAACTAATTTGAATATAGAGCATGGCGTAACACTTTTTAAAGATTATTGTTGGTGCCTGGTGGAGTGCCTCAAGATTTTTTTCCAATGAAAAAGTGTGCCTTGGTGAAAAAAGGTTGGGAAACACTAAAATATCCAATATGGAGGCTGGTGACAGTTTTTGTCACGTGACTCATAAAGACGGGCAGCACGCAAATATTTTTTTTTCCATCTCCAAGCTAAATCAGGAGGGTGTAGGACGTCACGAGGTCTTTTGAAGGTAACTTCAGCATCAAGTGGATTTTGACAAGACAGAGGCTTCTTTTTACATATTTTCACAAAAACAAGCTATCATTGGAACAAAATTAGCGTAAGTATAAAAGCACACTGTGTACTGCATTCTCGTTACATATGTATTTTTGTTGTTTTTATGGGGAAAGCGGCTAGAAACTTGGAGATTATTTTATGAAGTGCACGAGCATAAACAATGAGCTGAAATGTCAGAAATAGTAAATAAATGGGAACGTGAGCCACGCGCCGCTGCTGCTGCAAGTCCAAAGGTTGAAGTGTCTCTTACGTAAACGCACGCACGTGAACAATTAAACGTCCCAGGGAGGGCAGCGGTGGCCCGAGCCGCGGCTGCCCTGGCCATTCTCACCTTCTGCCGGCGAGCTGTAGCCTGCTTCACCCGCTGGGCCACGGACTGGAGTGCCTTCCCAATCTCCTCCGACATTGCTACTCTCCACATAGCGTACGACGTCAGCGTCCGCGACACGCAACTGAAGACGTAAAAAAGCGTGACGACAATGCGCCTTCATAATAAAACTCACTGCTAGCTAACGAGCTACACACTTTCACAATAAACGCGCATGGGCTTCGACGTGATCATCGCTTTACTTTTAAAATCAAATATACATTTTAAGAGGTTATAAAATATTTTTAATTAAAAATATACAAACAAAATTGATACATTTGAAAATGCAAATTAATACCAAAATAAAAGTGCTTTAATACAGTGACTTTCAAAAGTATACTTTTGTAGTATTGTAGTATATAAGTATTGGTATTGTTGTCAGTTAATAAATCACTACATTTGATACCCACCGAATTCTGGTCTTCTCTTCACCAGACTTAGAATCAGACTACAGTATTAAAATCTTAACTCTCCAAATTCAAAGCATTCAATTGGGTTCCAATTTGCTTTAAATCTACATTTCGAGAAAAAAATATTGACTGTCAATGCTTTCTGCTACAAAAGTTGGTCAAAAAAGTAAAAAATGGAATAAATGCATTTCAATAATTAAAGCAACAGACTGCCGTCTAATTTCCTTCAGGACTAAAAGTATTTATCTATAAGCCTACGATTGTATATATATATATTTTTTAGAGATTGTCGATGGAAATACTGCACCAAACCCTGGACTAAATTGTTCAAAAATTTGACCAGTTTTAGGGATTTCGGAACGCTACACATTCAAAAACTGAAGTCAAAAGTCTCAAGAGCAACTCACCCTCAAATCAAATTTTTTGCTGGTAAACTGTATAAACTGATGTTTAACAGACTTGTCTCCATGACCTACTCATTAGTTTGACATTTCAGTGTATAGTTGTTAAAAAAGTTGTTTTGTGCCGAAAACCGTCTGTGTACAACAATCTAAAGGGGGAAACCAGGTACTGCATTTGAAATTTCAAGTCGTCCTTATGATTAGCTCTGGTGCTTTCTTTGACGGCACAACATGATACTAACATCAGCTGCTGTCTGGCATTAAAGAGGCTCAGTCTCACTTGTAGCGAGTTGGAGGAGGAATAGCGAACACCGTGAGCGTCTTTATATCAATTTTCTGGTTAGTATTCCATTAGCATAGAATAGCACCCTCCCCCTTGCAAGCCCAAATGGTCCTCCAGGCGACGCACCCTTGAAGCGCAATTTTCAAATGTTTGTGAGTGGCAGAAACCGCGCCTGGCAGGGGGTGAGTCGCTTTTTAAAAGAGATGCACAACAAGAACACCAGGGGTTTAGAAAGAAAGGATTTATTCATGAAAAACAAGTGAAAATGTACAAACACAGTCAGATGTGTCACGTTACAAAAGCAAAACAAAGACAGAAGTAAAGGGGTGTTTCGACTGGTCTCATACTCGCTCCAGAGCCTCCAACATGATGATGCTGTTTCCTCGGATCACCTGAAGGACATAAACAAGGCTTTAGGCTTTTTCAGGTGGATAAAAACATGTTAAAATGTAGAAATATCTATCTGAAACTGTTGTAGATTATGGACATAAATATGAGTAAAAATGTATTGCAAGGTTTTGCAACACATGCCATTTTGTCAATAAATGCAGTACAATGTTCCCTCGCCATATCATATAATCTCCAATGATTTAAAAATGGTCAGCAAAACCAGACACATGCGACAGAAAACAACCATCAAAGCAGATTGAAGAATAACTAGAATGGCAAAGACTCAGCCCATGATCAGCTCCAGGATGATCAAAGACAGTCTGGAGTTACCTGTAAGTGCTGTGGCAATTAGAAGACATCTGTGTGAAGCTAATCTATTTACAAGAACCAAAACAAAAAGGGTTGTACAAAATAGTTTGGAGTTTGTAAAGTCAACGGCAGACACTAGGACTGGGTCATATCATACCGTTACCGGCTATACCGGTATGACTTTTGGATACCGTTGTAGATGCGATATAATTTGCATGCACACTACAGCTGATTTTGTCCGGAGTCAAGTCCAGGAGCAGATGGAGATTGCAGCTAATGCTAGCATTACTCAGAACAGAAGAAACTTGCGCTGTGACCAAATGAATAATCTTTTATTCTCAAAGAAGTGTCTCTGATTTAGACGGTTTTACTTTATGTCTAAGCGCACGAGCTGACTCAAATGCGGGTCTTAAGAAAGAAAATTTGCACTGATCCAGAGTGGAAGAAAGAATTTTCCTTGCTGATTGTCGCATATGATGGAACTGGTAAAAATCTTGATCATCAAATCTAACCCGTATGGTATGTAAAAAGTAAAAATTGAATGGTCTTATTGTGCCAATTCCAGAGCTATTTGGTATATTTAAACTACCAAAGAAGCCCTTTTTAAGTCCATAATGCACCACCCCTGGACCCTGGTCAGCCTGAACTGCCCCTTAAACCTTAAGAGCGTGCCAAATCACAAAGGCTGGGACTTGCTGGTTTTCTGAGAATCTACTGCACCTACTGGTAACTTGTTTGCCTTGGCAGCAATAAATATATACTAAAAATCTGGCTAGTCACATTGGACTGCTATTATTTTGAACACTACTGTATTTTTTGACATTTTAGTCATAATTTTACTCATCATGGGCTACTTTAAGTTTTAATCTAATTTTAGTCTGTCTTTGATGTAAATTCTGACAAAATGTTCATGCTCTGATAACATCTCCCAGGAGGGTGTCCGGCTCAGGCCACTCACCACCATCCCAATGTTGTTCTGCTGACCTCCAGGACCCATCTCCAGACTGTCGTCCACCACCAGGTTCATGAAGGGGTCAAAGCCACGGAGGATTCCCTGCACGTGCCGCCCGCCATTCAGCTTCACTGCAACACAATTATTTAGTATTTTAATATAAACACAAAAATAACGACCTTTCTCCATGACATTAATGGAGGGATGCCGTTGAAATCCATCAGAAATCTGCTAAAATATGCTGGACACAACAGGAAACATTTGAGCAAAATTGAGCGTGTTTACATGTTTGGGTATCCCCAAAAAGATTAGTTCCAGGAATGAGAAACATGGACTCTCAAACAGTAACTGGGATAAAGCAGCATGTTTAAGCCATTCCCCTGTTATGCACAACGCAAGATTTCTATTGATGGTATTCATTGTAAACAATTATATAAACAATGAAGAAACTAAAAAGAAGATAGACCTTTATTCATCCCACAGTGGTACAGAAATGTACAGCAGCAAGAGCATAACACTAAAAGACAAGGGAGTATTTACAAATTCACAATTCCTCAGGGAGTGAAAGATTGCACTTGAGAATCAATAAATAAAACAGTCAAAGACATTTCACTGACAGAAATTGCACAGATGTCCAGGGATGACGCTGAATGAATGGTCTACTGGGGGCGGTGCTGGTTATAGGAGACAGGTTAGCCATTATCCTCCTCTCTCCCTCCACCGGGTCAAGGGGACAACCCAGGACTAAGCTGGCCTTCTTGGTGATCTTATCCAGTCTTCTCTCTCTGCAGGCGAAATGCTGCTACCCCAGCAGACCACCCCGTAGATTATGGCTGATGCCACAAAAAAGTCATAGAATGTCTTCAGAAGTGCCCCCTGCACACCAAAAGACCTCAGCCTCCTGAGCAGATGGTCTGCTCTGACCTTTTCTGTATTAGGCAGTGTTATGAGTCCAGCCCAGTTTATTGTTGAGGTGAACACCCAGGTACTTGGAAGATGTTACAATCTCAATATCCATTCCCTGAATGTTCATTGGTATCGGAGGGGAGTGCAGAAATCCATCACCAGTTCTTTGGTTTTCGCCGCATTGATCTGGAGGCGGTTCCGCTGGCACCAGTCAACAAAGTCCTGTGCCAGTCCTCTGCACTCTGTGTCGTCCCCATCTGTGATCAGGGCGACGATTGCAGAGTCGTCAGAGAACTTCTGCATATGACAGGATGAGCTGCTGTATGAGAAGTCCACGATGTAGAGGGTGAAGAGAAACTGGGTCTGAATCTCCTCCTCAGGTCCCGTCGCAGTGCTCCGGCACAGCACCCCCGACTTCTCTTTATCTCCTGGGGAACCTTGGGTCTCTGCTGAGTACAAAAGAGGCTCCCATGGACCATGCAGTCTCCAGGCACGGATGAAACCATTACTGCGGAATAATGTAAAACACCAGCTAAAATAATGCCACACGATGGACAATTTCAACTGGGTCTCCAGGAGCATAGACTAATATCCAAGTTGTTAAAACACAGAAAAGGAAAGAAGTAGAAGGGAAAAATGGTCATAGGTGAGCTGGAGCTGCCTTTGCAGGTGGTCACTAGAGCAGTCAATGTTGTAACAAGAAAATAAGCACTGTAATGTCGAACAGGAGAGTTAGGAATCCTAAAAATATTAAAAAGTCAAACAGAAGATTAGGAACCCTTGGATCCATGCGCTGGCGACACAGGCGAAGGCGTTTAGTGAAAAGCACACTGACCAATTCTTATTTAACTAAATCATGCCATATTTCTCTCGACAAGAGGATGTTGATCAAAAATATGATGCATGCACCTGCGCAGCTGTAACTTCAGTCCAAGAAGCTGGGAGGCTTCATTTAATCATGAAAACAAGCTTTTTCAAATACATATAAACACCATATGTCCAAAACTGCCACAACCAGAATATACAACTGGGACACTCCAGTACAAATAAACATGCTCCCTGTGTAAAATTGAAATAAAATTATAAAGGAATTATCAGCAAAACCTGCAACTGAACAAGTTGTGAACTGTGTTTTATTTACTTTCAAAAAAACTTCATGAAGAAAAAAAGTCAAGCCTGGTCACAGTTGTGCTTCTGATTGGGGCTGAGCCATATCATATCGTTGCCGGTAATACCGGTATGACTTTTGGACACCGGTGTAGAATTTTCATACAGTTGTAGACACGGTAGTCTTCTCTCACTTCTGCAGCGCGTTTGTAACCGAGTTTGTCGCGTGCGCGGCAGCAGCAGGAAACATGAGTTGAGAAATGGGAATATTACAACGCAAAAAGTTTTTGTCCTATTGCTATCACAAATGCATCCATGATTCCTCATGAGCCTTTCCCAGTCTCCAAAACGCTGTAAAATCCAGAGGCAGAGCCAGACACTAAGGTGTTGCAGTAGTTGTTTTATCTCATCTTTAATTATCTTCCTGATGGAGGTAACACATAGATTAAAGTTAATTTGGTTAAGTTAATGTAGATGGATAAAAATAATAACATTAGCAGAACATAAATAAAATAACAATTTACATTAATTTTCCCAGCTGTGACTTCTCCCCCCATATATATCGCAAATTATTTTGTATTGCAATATTTTTTCATTTATATCGTGATATAATTTTAGAGTCATACCGCCCTGCCCTACAGTAAAATACTGTAATTTGATGAAGGGCGCAATTTGAATTTATTGATCAGTTTATTGGGAAGAATAGGGCAGAGAATAGCCATTTATGATTTTAACTAGTACGACTTATGCAAGCAATTTCAAGGTTTCAATGTATTTTGAACAATTACTATGAAAATCAATCTCTCCATTTACAAAAAAAAATGTTGAATTGAGGAGATTGAAACTCAAATTTGAAACTTTTTCTATAGATTAGTAGCCTGGGTAACACCAGACAAAAATCACAAGTGAGATTTAGTCTGGAAAATCAGGTAAAACGAGGCGTGGATAACGACTGTCCAGAGCCGTTTATTGGACATGTCCATTATAAGCGTCTGTACATAGCTCTTATGGTGCTTTCCAGGCGACTGACGAAGGCGATATTTCGCACATGAAAATTACAAGATCCAACCTCACAGCATTTTGGCTGTCAACAAACAACTAAATGTTAAGAGACCAAACTGGCTTAAAACCTGAAAATGGAGGGGAAAAAATGTCTGTGGCCTGCCCAAACACATTCCATTTCCAGGGTTAATTCAGTTCCAGACAAAATCACTTGAAAAAATAAATAAACAAACACATTTAACATTTATAAAGCTTTCCAAACACGAGATTAAGAAGATGTCTTTAGTAAAATTTGGATAATTTAATGGATTTTTTTTTTTTAATCAAAACAATTGCGGGTGTTTTAGACTCTAGACTTTAATATACGTATGTGACACATTTACACCAAAAAATCTCAAGCAATTGTATTATTTAACAAAAATTTATTAAATTCCAACTGGAATTTATTTTATTGATTTGAATGACATTTAAGGTCTTATTTTATGTACAATTCCTTTCATAAGCCCTGACTTCACTTTATTCTTTACATTTGAAAAGGGATTAGTGGGCGGTGGAAATACGTGGTTTTTCTTAATAAATACGTAAAAATGTTATATTTTAATAGGTTTGTGGCACTTACGTGAAAGCTTCTTGTCCATAAACCTGGAAAAAAGGAATATAAGGATCAGATACAAGCTTGGACGAGAAGCGAATGGACGGCTAATGCTAACAGTAGCTTTGTGCGCTTTAAAATAACGCTTTGTAGAGGTTTACGCAGTATTTACACATACATATCAAACATTTAAACTGTTCAAATGTAATACTCACTTCTTCAGCTCCGGGGGGTGCGCTTTGCTCATCTTTCCTCGTTGTTGGCTACAAAGGTTTTTAAAAGAAGTCCGGGCTTCGTTTCACAAATGTCGCGGAAGGAAAACGTGTGCTCGGAAGACGGAAGTGACGTCACAAGACGCGCTGCCCCACTGATATAAAAGAAATCCTTGGTTGCCCCCTGTTGGAGGAGAGGCGGAAGTGTGCAGTAAGACGAATTTCATGTTCAGGTTTTCGGCCTGTGAAATTGAGCCATGCGAAATTGTTCACAAGGAGTCTGCGGCTTCAGACAAAAGCGAATGCTTTTTATTTTTGGAATATTAACTTTTGACATTCGTAAAAACGTTAAAGAACGACTCACCCGCAAATCAACATTTTTTTTGCTGATAATCTGTATAAACAGATGTTTAATAGGCTTGTCTACATGCCCTAGTAATTATTTTGACATTTTATTGTATAGTTGTTAAAAAAGTGGTTTTGTGCCAAAAACCTGAACGATGAACCCTATTTAAACCTGACAACAGCATGTTCGTTAAAATAAATACTTTTGAACAAACGCATTGTAACTTCTTCAATGCTGTAAAAACCACAGTGTAACATATGTTTTTTCTTACAATGTACAATGTATGTACTTTTATCTAAGTAACATCTTCCACCCTTGATCTGCTGCTGTCAGATTATCAATCACAGTATGGCACATTAAATTAAATTATTTACCAAACTGGGACCATGAGGTTGGAGCTGTACAATGCCAAAATGTAAATCAATCATTTGTTTGGTTGCAAATGTCAAAATGTGTTGGTTAACATGATGCTGCCCTCAGTCACTCCAAAGTCCAACCAGAAGTCCATCCAGAGCTGTCCTCTGTTGATAAACCCAGAGCTCTTCTGGAGGACAGTGGTGTCACTGCCACAGGGTAAAGAGGCATTCATTTTAAGGCACATACAAGACCATAAACCTAGAGGCTGAGCTCTTCTCGAGGACAGTGATAGTCCCACAGCTAATGGAAGCATGAGTCTGCAAGGCAAAAAATACATTAAATACTAGTAAAATATTTAATAATAGTGCAGGTGAAGTAAACATCAGAGATGCTGGCTACAAACAGCAACTAGGACCTAAGCTAACTGGTGCCGAACTTCTTAGATGGACCTCCCTGACCCTCCACTTTGTTGAGACCCTTCTGCATCGTCAGCAGGTATCTCAGGGTCACAGGTGTTTTGCCCCTAATCCTGAACACCTCACCTGAGTGGGGCAGCAAAGGCTGACTAGCCTTGCAAGTTGTTGGCCTTGACTCATTGCTGTTCCACCCACTTTGCGATTCTTGCCAGGACTTAATTGTACCTCCACCTATACCTCCCTTCTCCCAGCTCTTTCAGACAGCCTGTCACAATGTGATTCAGCGTACATGCAGGAGCACCGCACTGTATACACGAAAGCCAACTATTTTCTTTTCGAAAACTTCAGGAATGACCCATGGCGAAGACGGGGGTACATCAGGCATGGCTGTCCTAATAAAGCGTGAGTACTTGATAGACAATTGATGTTCACACATCAAAAGTGTAATTTAATAATGAGTTTGAATAATGAATTTCATCTCAATAGTACCTTTAGTTATGGAGGAACAAAATACCATCCTGTTGCAAAACTGGACTGACTGACCCCTGCCCCAAATATCACCAGCACCAATTTTTGTAAACTTTTATCCTTCTATTTTATTTTTATTGTGTTTTTGTCTTTATTACAATTTACAAACCCATTTTTTTTTACATGTTTATGCAGTATATGAAGAGATATTCCAGATCAGGAGAGCAATGTTGAGAGATCAGTCACGTTGGTGCACCAACTGTTGTTGATGTACCACCTCCTCTGGTTTTTCTGGAGAGCTCCGCGTCCCGGTCCCTCCAGGTGTAGCACACTGCCCGGGGTCTGTCTGCAGAGCCACAGGACACAGGAGAAGGAAAAGTCCTTGTTTCTTCTCACTTGATTGATTGATAACTTGAACTTTACATTTATAATGTCATATACGTATATTTAATCAAGCTCATCTGCTTCATGTTTCTTTTTGGTTCCTTTGGCAGTGAGTTTCGATATGAGCTTCTTTCAAACTGTGACATTGGAAGCTTTGATTTTAGTCTCTTCTTTTTGATATTTAGTCTTTAGTTGAGATATTACTATGACTAAATTCAGACAATATTTCTGTAGACTAATTTAACGGTTATATAGTTCCGAATTGGTTTGCTTTATTCTGTACTTTTAAGTTTTGTTTTCACCCAATTTTATATAATTTTGTTTGTATTAATTCACACTGTTTAAATAAATAAAAAAAATACAATATTGTCATGCTCCTACAGCTCCTGTATTAATATATCATATTTATTATTTCATTATTTCAAAAAGTAAACACGAGCTAAACATGTGCATGCCCCATTAATGCCGACAACAGAATATAATCAGAATTAGGAAACGCTAAAAAGGAGAAATGCATTATTCAAAAACAAATTAAACTGTGTGAGTATAGAAAAGACAAACGTACTTCTGTAACAAAACACTTTTTTATTGTCAAGCAAAAATAGAACATTCTGTTAAGTTCACAAAAATATTCACAGTCGTAATTTCACCAGTGACTGAATGATAAAAAAAAGTTGATTCCAGTTAATTATTTCAATATGATTCGGTGATTTGAAAGACAACTGTAACTCATCACAATTTTAATGTATCTAGATTTAGGGTGAGACACTGCAAGTGAATAGAGAAAATAAAGAGGAAAAAATATAATATAAAATATAATTATAAATATATAATATATTATACGTTTTCAGTCATTTAATCGGAATCTATATATGGTTTAAATATTGGAAAAAAATCTGGAGGAGGTTACTTATTATAAGGTAGTGAGAAAAGCTGAAAAAAAAAAAAATCAAACGTCTTTTTTGTATTTTTAGATTCAAGATTAATTAAATCAAACCAGAATTAGATATAAACAAATCACTCTGCAAAAAAACCTTTTCAAATGTTGTCAAGTTCAAGTCTGGAAAGTTTAGAGCTTGTAAGTGCTGCTAAAGTGCAGATGTTGTTCAAGAGTGTAAGGGAAACCATATTTGGAGAAAATGAGCTCTCTTGTTTTGGAATGTCTGTACATGCGCAGGGTGCTCTACTTTTCTCCGCTTCTGGAGATTTTCAGAAAGGAAATGACCATATTTGGATTACAGATTAATGTGGGGTATCTGAAGTACGTCGTGTGGATACCAAACATGTCAAAATTGCAGACAGAGCATTTGTATTTTTTTTTCTACACTGGCATTATATCTAACATGTTAAGGAGACCACCTGCAGGGTCTTGCCTTAATTTTAATTATGTTTATGGCTATATTTTTGCCAAAATTGATCGATTTTTAATGCCATTTAATGAACAGTTTCCAGTTGTAGGGTCGATGAGAACAGCTCGCATCTCATCACCGTAATTTCTGGACTATAAATTAGCCAAACTTTGGTATCAGTGGACTTCCGACATAAACAGCGACCAAATTCAAGAGACAGTTTATAATATATGGAAAATTATTTTTCTTAATTCAACATGGATTAAATGAAGATTATTGCCTTTTCAATCATTCACCATTTAAGACGAGACACTGCAGGTGGGAAAAAATACATTAATTTGAAACTTTTACTGTACATTATTGGCATACATATTAGACATTCCAAACTAATTGTACAACTTGTACAAACCTTTTTGTTTCTAGGATTTGGCAATCCTGTGAATCATTAGTTTAATATTTAGTTGCATGACCACAGTTGTTTATAACTGCTTCACTTCTGTGTGGCATGGAGTCCACCAACTGTGACACCTTTCAGCTGTTATTCCACTCAAAGATTATTTTACAACATTCCACAATTCTTTTACATTTCCTGGTTTTGCTTCAGAAACAGCATTTTTGATGTCACCCCACAAGTTCTATGCAGTGTCTCGCCTTAAATCAAGAAAATGGCTTCGATAATTGCCTTTTTGACTGATGGGGCATTAAACAGCTCAAGCTAAAGGTCAGCAGCCAACAACTTTAAGATAATTATGCAGCACGTGATTAAAATAGCTGTTTTCATTTTTCTGTGCCGTGTTTTGTTCAAAGATGTGACGCTGTTTGTTCTCCTCTGACTAAGTTGACCAGTGGAAGTGACCGTCGCGGCTTATAAATGTAATTTTCTTTTCTTTATAAATTAAGCCTAAGCCTGGTTAATACCAGACAGAAAACAAGGGGTGATTAATGATCGTCCAGAGCCGTTTATTGGTTGATACAAGTGTCTGTCATAAGCATCTGTACGTAGCTCTTAGTTCCCAGTTCGAGGCGACTGGTAACTGCGACTTTTCCCACTTGAAAATGTCGAGACCCAACCTCAGAGCCTTTTGGCTGAATAAACTCGTATGTAAACTGAACGGCTAGTGCTATAACAGGAGCTAATACGATGTTATGTGAACCTTTCCCCGTATTTACCAGTTTGAGTAGTTCCAATGCAGTTTTCTCAGTTTTAAGTCGGAAGCTCCCCAGTTACCAGTCGCCCTGAACGCACCATTAGCCAATCGGATCAGTTTTACCTGATGACATTAGCAGCGTGACAAAAATTTGACAAGGAAGAACGCGGCGTATTATTATATTTGAAACACGGTGTAAAGCTACATCGAAAGAGAGCTTCATGTCTCCTGCCATCTTAGATACAGAAGCATAAAAAAACGACAAGCTCAGAGTACAAGTCTTCGACTTGTCCCTCCCTGCTCTGTGATTGGATCGATGGGACTCACCGAAAGCTGGTGATTTGGTCGCCCGTCTCTCCAGACCGCTTCACAGAGGAATGAAATGCAGTGCGAGAAGCGGTAAAGGTGATCACAGGCTAAAATTGGCTCACATTCAGCTTCGCTTTATCGTATGTAGGTTCGTCACTATGATTATATCAACCCATTGTTCATTAAATGACAAATAAACTGTCATTTTTGGCCTCAATATTGATTTACATATTCTACTTTTTTGTACTACTTTTGCGATTCTTGAACAATTTTACTGTGTTTTCTTCCAAAATGAGAGTATCATTGAAGAGTTGGTAATATGTCCATTAAGAACCATGGAGCTGAGATTTAACATTTTTTTAGTTAATTAAGTGGAACTCAATAATATTGTGTATCGAAGTATTTTTTATGCCTCAAAATATCCAGCTTCAAATGTTGATATTTTGACAAGTGTGTCATTATATTTCCTTCTAACCAGGATTAATTAAAGACAAAGTTGAGTTTTTGTAAAGAACAATCGCACCGGCGTTATAAAAGGATTTAGTCAATAATATAACTTATTTCAATTCTTTCAGAGATGATTAGTTGTCCTTTAAAAAATTACACTATGGAACTTTGGAACTGAGGCAAATAAACAAAATCCTTTGATATTAGTGCATATTTAACCTTGTAGTGACCATGGGTGGCCATGTATGTGCTTAGTATGGCACCTTTACTTTCCATTACAATGGTCTCCATGATTTGATTTCTAAGGTTTCTGGTTAATTATCACATGGATAGAGTACATCACGAGAGAAGACAATTGATACTGGAGCATCATGAAGGCCACCTGGATTAAAAGTAAAGATCTATGACGACCACCCATCGCCACTGGGTTACTAGAAGATCAAATAAGCACCAATTATCAAGGGTTTTTTGCCTAAAAACTTCCATAGTGTACCTTTAACCAAAGTAGATTTTTTTTGTTGGGAATAATTGTACCGGCAATAGAAAATGATGTGGTCAGTAATATTGTTTATTGCGATATTTTTTTATTCGATTTAAAAAAATCTATGCTCCACTTTGGGCCTGACGGTGTGGATCACGTCTCCTGCTC
This sequence comes from Lythrypnus dalli, assembly GCA_011763505.2. NCBI lineage: Eukaryota > Metazoa > Chordata > Actinopteri > Gobiiformes > Gobiidae > Lythrypnus > Lythrypnus dalli. Next base: position 6,945 of record JAADKR020122541.1, on the reverse strand, counting down.
CACTTTGGGCCTGACAGTGTGGATCACATCTCTTGCTCCACCTTGCTCTGAAGGTGGCCCTGGCAGTGCGTGAGGAACACCTCAAGGCGGCAGAAGCCGGCCTGGCAGAGCAAACAGTGGTAGAGCCGCGGCCTCTTGGAGCTGGGCCACTTCAGCAGCGAGTCCATCTCGTCGCGGCACACGCTGCACTGGCTCCTCTTCACCGCAGACTGGTGCAGCTCGGCGTGGGCCGTGAGCTCGGTATACTGTGAGAACACCTCGGGGCAGGACGGGCACGGGAACTCGCCACAGTCATCCGCGTCATGCTCGGGACTCGATGGCTCCGGTGATGTGGCGGCACATTTATGCGATTTGTGGAATTTAGGTTGATATTTCTTTAGAGTATTTTTCAAGGTGCTCTCCCTGACCAGCACTTTACAAGGAGCTGGTTTGTTTTCAGATTTTGGCTTTTCCATTAGCTTGTAGTCTTTTCCAGTGTTGCTCGGAACTAGTGCAGTGTCAGTGTTCACCGGATGCTTTCTCTTGTGCGCCCACAGCGACAGGTGGTGGAAGAAGACCTGACTGCAGACCTGGCAGGTGTAGGTGTGGCTTGACGTCCTGCGCACCTTGATGATTATAGGGCGTGACCGGTCCAGCTTCGCCGGGCCCTTTGAGCTCCGGCTGTGTGTGTCCTTGCGGTGTTTGGAGAGTGAGTCTGTGCTGCCGAACACCATGTCACAGGATCGACAGCTGAAGAGGTCTTTCTTAAAGCGGACGCTCGTGCGGCTGCGCTCCTCGCCGCTCCAGCTCTCCCACGAGTCTGTGTCCTTTTGAGGACAGACAAAACAGCAATCATTTTTATTTTTGTCATCATTACATTTATGAGAGTTCAATCATTGGTTATCATGTAGTTTATTAAGCCAACTATCTTAACTCTACACTTTTAGTGTAGAGTCAAGAGTGTTAAGTTAGTGTGGCTGTGTGTTAAGTTAGTGTGAGTGTGTATATGATGTGTATAGTGCCGCAACGAACTTTGCACACCAGCGCTTTGTTTTCCTGAAAGCTTCTGAAGTGTGTAAACTCAGCTGTGTTGTAAACAAAGGCAAAGAACTGTGCTGTAATGGCTCAAACAGAGCAAACAGCAATGAAAAAACGGAGGACAAAGGACTTGCCTTTCGGAGCCAAAGCAACGTTAGCATCATCAGCAACAGGCGATCCTACAGATTTATTCAGTGTTCAAAGCACAGCATAAAGTAAGCCTGTGCTGGACCTATTGTAATATATTACAAAGGCAACAAGGGCAATTTGCTGCCCCCGTGTCATAAACGTGGTAACAGGTCAGTGTTTGTGTTGTGGAATGAAAAGGCCCATATTTGTGAAAAAAAACAAAAAACAACAAAAACAATGAAAAACTGCACCTCAATGTCCTTCCAAATTTCCTCAGAGCCCTCTTTGTCTACAATTTGAGGTGGTGTCCACCTCAATATTTCTAAAGCAGACAAAAAGAACTAGTTTATTTCAGTTTTATCCACCAAATCCTGCTTTAAATGGAGTTCCTGGGAAAGAAAGGCACCTCCCAAGTTTCAAGCAGAACATTTCAAAATGTTATCTCCATCCAGGACAGAACTTAAATAAGAGTAAAAGTACTAATATAAAAGACACTAGAAATAATAAAACTGAAATGTTCTCTTTCATCTTCAGGACATCTGGACAAATGTCTGTTTATAGGAATGAATTGTTGCTGCTTTTGGGACAATCCGATTAAGAATAAATTATACAATTTCTTGTAGAAAGTCCTTGTTTGTTCAATTTTGTTCTCTAATAAAAAAAAACTTAAATCATAAAAATGCTTTTCAAAAATGAGTAAAAAACATTTCCGATTACACAATAAATCGATGTAAATAATCGATAGATTAATCAAATAATTGATAGCTGCAGTTGTGTATTTATCTTCCTTTATTGTAATAACTGTGCATTGGATTGCAAAAGAGTGCAGATCGAAGCGCTGAAACTGTAGAAGAAACATTAACCTGGATTAACAGGATTATGCTCAGGATTAACCCAGAAGATCACTCAATACTGTCGGCATTGTGATAGCCTCACCTGCTCTGAGGAATGCTTTCCTCTGGCGTGACGTCCCGACGTCGCCTCGTCTCGAAAAGTCCTGGCCTCCTGCAGGACGTACAGCGAGGTGGAGGAGGAGAAGTCTTCTTCAGAGGAGGCGGGGCTGGCGGGGTCATCAGAGCGCTGCAAGGGGGAGGTTTTAGCTTTGGCGTTGGTGCAGCCCCCGGCCTGTTGGTGGTGCAGCAGAGCCTGCTTCAGCAAGAACCTCCTCCCGCACAAGACGCAGCCATACAGCCTTGCCATGGGCTTCTCTGGGACCGAGGGCGGAGCTGGGGGCAGGGCCTGGGTCAAGCAGTCGTGCAGCTGCAGAGACGAGCGCAGAGAAAACTCCTTGCCACAGCTGCAGCAGCGGTGCAGTTTGGGCAACGTGGCGTCCGCCTGAAGCGGGAGCGGCTGTTGTGGGAGGGGCTTGCAGCTCTTTGATTCGGCGCGAGCGATGAAGCTGGCGAGGCGGTTCAGAGTGTCTGTCGCGGCAGTCGGGCGTCTGAAAGCCTCATGGTGCGGAGAGGTGCTCCAGCTGACGCCCTCCATCGCGCCACCGTCCTGTGCAGACACAAGAGAAAAAATACCACATTGCAATATTAGGTCATGTAATATCTATATAACAAAACCATTAAAGCCTTCCATCTGACTGAGATCAACACATGTTTGCCTACTCAGCTTAAAACTTTTGGAACTTTTAAAAGTGCAAAAGCTCAATTTAACTTTAGTCGGTTTTGTTCCTATTTTTTTCTTTTGTGCCTTGTGGTGACGTAATGTGCTGAAACCTTACTTACGATACGTGTTTAAATGGATTGCAACATACAGAGGTCAAACAGTTTAGTAAAATATTGTGATAAAATATTTATCGTAATGATGCACATATTGCATTTAGCAAGATTTTTCAATATCGTTCAGCCCTAACATGCAATACAAAAAGAAGCATAATCGAGACAAAACAAATCATTATTGGTGCCCTCAGAGTTGTTCTAAGGCCAATGCCGATTTTTTAAAATGTTGTCAACCGATGGCCGATATCCACAGCCGATTTCCTTTTTAAAATCACATTGACCATAAAATACAATTGAAACACTCATAATAATGTTAAGCAGCAATATTAATGAAATTAAAAAAGGAGTTATGGCCGAAAACAATTTCCACAAAAAGATACAACTGTATAAATACATATCAAAGCAAGACTCTCCTGACACACCCCATTTTACTATTTTCTAAGTGTATATCTGCGGTTCTGAATGTGTGACCGTAGATCTAAATAATGAATTGAGGCAGATTTACATTTACATATATATATATATATATATTTTGTTTGTAGATATACAAGTTATAAAATAGTTTTTCAGAGGGGGTTTTGGATATCTTTACTTAAAGAGTAACTCACCCCCTGCCAGACGCTGGCTCCTCCCCTCATAAACGTTTGAAAATCGTGCTTCAAGGAGACATCGCCTGGAGGACCATCAGGCTTGGGGGGGCATTCAGCGTTCTATGCTATGCTAATAGATAGCTAACCTGCAATTTGATATAAAAGGTGCTTGCAATGTTCGATATTCCTCCTCCAACTCGCTCCTGGGGCTGGTGCCAGACTGAGCCGCTTTTATTGCTGACAGTGGTCGGGCTGTTGACGTCAGAATCACATGGTGTCGTCAAATAATACACCAGAGCCAATCAGAAGGATGAATGGAAATTCAAATGGAGTACCCGTTTTTCACCTGTAGATGGAGGTTTTCGGCACAAAATAACTATTTGAACAACTATGCACTAAAATGTCAAACTAATCAGTAGGACCTGTAGACATTAAGCATCCGTTTTTACAGTTAATCAGCAAAAAAAGTTGATTTGGGGGTGAGTTTCTCTTTAAAATAAGATATAGTATATATGTATTAGTAATGTGTAAACATTTTACTTGGAATTTGATATTCAAAACTCAATAAATCAGGCTAGGAATTGATTGCTAAAAAAATCCATCAGGAAAAATCTTTCTAAGAAAATGGCCCTTGAAAAAACAATTTCTCATTTAAATTTAGGGAGAAAGATTAAATCAGTCTAATAATTTAACATGTCATTGAGAAGATTTAGAGTTTTTTTGTTTAGAGTCGATTAAAGTTTATATGTTAAGAGACCAAACTGGCCCAAAACCTCAAAAATGAGATATAAAAAAAGTTTTGCCTGCAGTGCACAAATATTTGCTTATCACGTGACGCTACATTTCGTAAACAACCAAAAAACTGCCTAAACACCACGATCTTTAGTACGTTTCTGGACTTTACGATCGGCATTATCTTCCCAAAACGAACTCCGTTAGCGCGCATGGGTCAAAACACGGAAACCTTTCAGATTAATATAGAACAAAAACAATTCATTCTCCATTCCCTGCAGATAGCGTTAGCTCAATGCTAACCACGCTTCTCGCTCGGGTTTAATGGCATGTATAAGTGAAAGTAAACTCACCTTCACCCTCAGAAGCAGCGGGACGGTGTCAGGGCCATGCGAGCAGTCGTGTGTGCGAGAAGAGAGGAAGATCGTGAGATGTTTCGTGTCTTAATCTGCAGAAATACTCGCTCAGGAGCAAAGTGGAGCCTAACTTTGTGGCAAGCCTACGATTGAACTGTGTGCGGGGCCATTTCCGCTGCGTCACTTCCGCTAAGGCTTTCGCAAAAGATGAAAAATAAATTAAAAAACAATAATAATAATATTGTATCAATACTGGATGAGCATGGCTCTTTTCTAACTTATAAACAATTTAGGGTGAAGTATGGATTCCCTCTTCCATTTAGAGAATACAACACAACAATTAAGGCAGTTCCTCAAGAATGACTACATCTTATCAGATGCCATTTATCCTTTATAACATTGCCTCTGATTGTGATTCCATTGAGCTAAGCTTAGACAGGATTCATGTACTTGACAAGAAATGCAGCAATCATCATATTTGTCAGATATTTCAAAATTCAAACAAAATGGTAAAGGTAAATCTTTTCAATAGAAAACATAAATTGGAAGAAGACTTGGCTATTGCCATATAAATATTGTAATCCTAATAAAGCAAAAGAAGTTCATTATAGGATAATTCATAAAATCTACCCTGTCAACAAGCAAAATACACTGATATTGATAAATCTTGCTCATTGTCAAGTTCATGAAGAGACACTAGAACATCTATTTTTTTTACTGCAACTTTGTTCAAACATTCTGGGCTGAAATGTGCACTTATATTTTCAGTAATATTCAAAATGGTCATAGTTTTAAGCTAAAATATATTATGTGTTACTTTGAAGACAGCACAAACACCAAATCTTGTCAATATGTAACCATTTTTTTATTCTTGTATGGTAAATTATTTTTTCATAAGCAAAACTTTCTTAAGTCACCATTGTATTTTCCCCTTTTTTTGAGTGATGTGAAAAATGTTTTGAAGTCATTGTCATTTGTAAAAAACAAGAAAAGCGCACACCTTCAAGACTGTTATGAACCCCCCTGAAAACATATGAAGTCTTATTTATGAGTTATTATTATTTATTTATTTATTTATTTTTATTTTATTTTATAATTGTTGTACAATGTCTGAATGTTGTATTGTTTTTGAGCTTTGTTATTCTCGTCATTGACGAAAGTTGCTGCTGTAGATACAGAGGGACAACATCAAGAATAGATTTATAGACTAAGACTTACAAATGTTTTAGTCTGTGAAACAGCAGCGATGAAGAGCCCATTTGAGCACACGCAGGGCAACTCCAGGTTTAGCAAAGTGACATTTAAGACCTTTATAATACCTATTAAAAGTCATCACAGTGTCATTTAATGCAATTTTTTCCTTATTTTGCTGACAATGTAAATAAGCTCCATATTAAATCAAATGGTTAAAGGGATGAAATAAACTCGAGAAAATAAGGTTAGTTTAATAAAAGGGATATATTTGGAAAGATTGAGGAATATTTTTAAAAATGCAAAATTGTTTGGGTGCAAACTTTGCTTTTATATCATAAGGATTAAAAAAACATATGAATACATCAAAAAATGAATTAAGCCTAATTTTAAAGCACATTTTCTGAAGTAGAGTGGACTAAAGGCCATCTTACAAGAAAAATTGCTGTCTTGCAGTCTTTTCTGATTGCGAGCAGGTTTGGACTGAAATGAGAGCCAATGGGACACGGATGAATTCATTTAAAATAAGAAAAGAAAGAATGTGTGAAATAAAACAATAAAGTCAAAGACAAGAGGAAACATTCTTGTTCCACTGGAAATAAAACAGTCTAAATCCACTCAAAAAACACTTTAAAGTAATTTTATCTTTGCGTTTCTTTTCAATGTGTCTTACACAATTATGAAAACAAAATACTTGTTCAAAGTGTGCAATAATTGTCAAAACAAAATTAGGCAGGTGCATAAATTTGGGAATTGCTGTCAAAACTGATTTCAAAACCTTTAAAACTAATTATTGGAACTCAAAATTGTTTTTTGTCAGCTCAGTGACCGTTGACCTCCATACACAAGTGAATCCAATCATGAGAAAGGATTTTTAAGGCCAATTGCAGGATTTCCCTCCTCTTTGCATCTTCTCTGAAGAGTAACGACATGGAAGTCTCAAAAAAAATGTCAAACGACTTGAAAACAAAGATTGTTCAACATCATGGATTAGGGAAAGGACACTGAAAGCTGTCGCAGAGATTTCAGTTTTTTGTTTTGACAGTTATGAACATACTGAGGAAATGGAAGACGACAGGCGCAGTTCAAGTCAAGGCTCGAAGTGGCAGACCAAGGAAAATCTGGGATAAACAGAAGCAAAAAAATGTGAGAACAGTCAAAGTCAACCCACAGACCAGCACCAAAGACCTACAGCATGATTTT
>JAADKR020122252.1:0-10077 GCA_011763505.2 Lythrypnus dalli | reverse complement strand
CACAATCACCAAGTGCCACTATCGACAGGGCTTGTATCCGTCTGCAAATCTGTTTATATAGGACAATATAGTTGACAATCTTCAGCAGGTGGCACTATAGCCTGGGTCATCAGTGTGGTCATGTGAATTGGCTCATCTGTTGTATGAGTGATATAATTTCCAACTAAATTGGACAGAACATGTGTGAAAAAAAGAATATATTGTTGAGATATTTGCCTTGGCCTCGCCCACATCTTACAAAATATGGCATATATGTAAATATGGTTTGAGTTGGAATATGGTGTAGAATATACTTGCAAAGTGTCACAAAAATCGTCGAACTGCAATTTTCAAGGTATAAGTAGGGGGCGCTATAGTGGTGATCGATGATGATTTTCCAGCTCAAACTGTTCAAGCAGTGGGTGTCCTTATGTTCACCAAATATAAATAAGTTAGAACAAAGGGCGTGGCTGTAAGGTGTGGTCTAAGATAGACAAAGATCCCCAAATGCAAAGGGGGCCTTGGCTACGCCCACATCTTACAAAATATGGCATATGTGTAATATATTGTTTGGTTTGGAATATGGTGTAGTATATACTTGCAAAGTGTCACAAAGGTATAGGTAGGGGGCGCTATAGTGGTGACCATTGATGATTTATGAGGCTGAATCTGTTCAGGAAGTGGGTGGCCTTATGTTCACCAAATATTAATGAGATTGAATAGTGGGCGTGGCTGTAAGGTGCGGTCAAAGGTGTCTATTTTTGACCGAATAAAAAAAACATGATTTTTGTGGGAGTGCTACGTAAAAACAAGACGGATCAAAAAGAAATGGCAGATTATTGTAGCCTCATGTGTGTGGATGATATTGGCCAAGTACGACTTTATTCGGCAAAAAAACCTAGAAGTGGTTCACTAAAACATCCGGTGTGCGAAATCGTCTCCAGGATTTCAATCCAAAATGGCCGACCTGTGGGTCAGAGGGCGGAGCAATAACAATGTTTTAGGGCTTTCTCCACATGCTCCATCAATGGGGACCACCCAAATTGGCTTAGGCCAAAAAAAGCTTGTTCCCAAACGCATAGGGGTCGACTTCCAGGGAGCGCCACTGAGCCATTAATTTAAATATTTATGCGGGGACTTCAAAAAAGTAAAATTTTCGCCAACTGTGCTGATTTGGTCAAATAAAAATGACTTTTCGTTAATATACTGGGGTCAAAATTGGGCTCAAAGCGCAGAGGAAAAAAATAAATAAAAATTAAAGCTGCACGCAGCGTTAAAGGCCCTCGCCCCTGGCGCAAGTCCCTCCTTTGCCACCGTCCTGATGCCATGCTCCCCTGCTGGCGCAATCACCAAGTGCCACTATCGACAGGGCGTGTATCCGTCTGCATATCTGTTTATATAGGACAATATAGTTGACAATCTTCAGCAGGTGGCGCTATAGCCTGGGTAATCACTGTGGTCATGTGAATTCGCTCATCTGGTGTATGAGTGATGTAATTTCCAAGTAAATGGGACAGAGCATGTGTGAAAAAAATAATATGCTATTGTTGAGACATTTGCATTGACCACACCCCCATCTTACAAAATATGGCATATGTGTAATATATTTTTTGGGTTGGAATATTGTGTAGAATATACCTGCAAAGTCTCACAAAAATTGTCAAAACTGCAATTTGCAAGGTATAGGCAGAGGGCGCTATAGTGTTGGGCAAGGAATATTTATGAGGATGAATCTGTTCAGGCAATTGGTGGCCTTGTGTTTACCAAATATTAATTAGATTGATAAGTAGGTGTGGCTGCAAGGTGTGGTCTAAGATTCCCAAACGCAAAGGGGTGCACTTCCAGGGGGCCCCACAGAGCCAGTGTTTTAGGTATTTCCTCGCAAACTTCAAAAAAGTAAATTTGTCTCCACCTGTGATGATCTGGCTATTACTATACAAATTGGGCTCAAAGCAGAGGAAGATATACGAATAGTCATGGCAACGAATTTTCAAGCATTTTTTTTTTTAGGCACAAAAACAAAAGTTACAATGACGGGTCTTTGATATGTTGTTCCCCCTCACAGAGAGGGCCAGTGTGATTTTATTCACAAGTCTATCGCAAACGGATTTTAGTATGTGAATTTTTAAAAACACCCAATTTGCGGGGGCGCCACTGAGTCATTTTTTGAGAAAAATATGTAATCTGCATATCATTACGTCCAGCTTGCGATTTTGTAAACACGCTACATTGGGTTCATTCCAATCTAACAAACTTTGTAAAAGATATGGGCAATTTAATTTTCTGGAAAATGGCTGCTTAATTAAAAAAATGCTATGGCCATGCCCACCATGATATCCAAAATTTAATGGCTACAATTTGATTGCACATGGGTCAGGGATATCCTGACCAAATTTTGAAGCTTCTGAGGGGTATGCTTTTGAAAGTTTGAGGTTCCGGCCAATATGGCTTACTTCCTGTGCATTTTAGGTGCGGGGCCATAATGTGATTTTTTACTGGTCCTGACCTGGTTTATGTTCATGCCAAGCGAAATCGATTTTTTTGTGGTCGGCCTCCCATAGGCCCAATGTAAATTGCCTTTTTGATGGGGCGCTAGCAAGCCATCTTTCCATATTTTTTGTCGCAGACAACACTCAAAATTAGACCTTGCGGAGCTCTAATTTTTGACTATTCTCACTTGTGAATCCGTGTTTCTTTTAATGCTGAATTCTTGCATTTTCGGGTTCTTTTTAATTTTAATAAGTCCCCCGCGGGACACTGTGTGTCCCGAGCTTGGGCCTAATAATTTGAATATAGAACATAGGGTGACACTCTAAGATTTGTGTTGGTGGATGGTGTGCCGCAGGATTTTTTCGAATGAAAAAGTGTGCCTTGGACGAAAAAAGGTTGAGAAACACTGGTGTAAAGTATGCCGGACACTGGACTTGAGAGCAGTGGATCCATATTTTCTTCAGTGACGAATCACACTTCTCCATCTGGCAATCTGATGGAAGCTCATATGTGAGTCAAGGCAGGTTCGCGAATACTTTTCGGCAATACAGTGTATATTGAGATGTTTTATATTCTTCTTTTGACTGATTGCATAGTGAAATTATGTTAAACAGGGGCGAAATGAGCTACACCTGCCATTTTATTTTGATGAAGATTCATAGGTTTATATTACAGTGCCTGGTGAGCTCTAGAAAAAAAAAAAATAACCACTCTTTAAGACATTAGTATGGACATCATAAAGCTGGTTATATTATTACAAGGTTGTTTTCCTAAATACATTTGTTGATCGATTTATCAATGGTTCTTTTGCTGTTTAATTGACATTCTTGGATATCCCTTTTTTATTAATAAAGTTGTCTCTTAACGATGGATCTCTTTCAGCCATGTTAGCTATTAGAAGAAAATACAAGTTCAGAGAGCATATTTCCTTTTTCCTTTATTAATAGCAGTTTTGACCATAACTATAGGATAAATTGAAAATTTGCCACAGAATATTAACAACTGGGTTATATTTTTATTATTTACACTGAAAAAAATTGATATCTGGTGAAACTTGGCATTTCTAATTTTATTTAGAAATCTATCTATTTAATTTAATTTAATTTTTTTATTTGATCAATCATCTGGTGCGCAGAAAAGAAAACAGAAACAAGAGAGCAAAGTATGCAATATCTGAAATATACAGAGACCTTTTTAATTTCTGTACCTCTTAGCAGCCATTTGGTGTGATTTTAGCACCAAAGAACACACTCTTCGTTGTGAGACACAACAAGTTTCACAAAGCCCTGCCTCGGATTGTAGAAGAATACAACCAATGTTTTCACAAATCCACTTTTGCAAATTCCTGAAGAAAAAGCCAATAGTTTCTTGCCGTTTCCTGATTAAGTCCCAAAGTTCTCATATTGTTCTGTCATATTCCGTGAAGGCAGAGTCCGCTACGGTGCAGCACATCTTCACTTGGAGCTCCAATGCCAGGTCTCATCCAGCTGCTGCCAAAATGTCTCAACGCCAGACTTAAAACATGTGTGCGATGCCACACTCCTCATCAACAGGTTCATAACCCGAGACTCAATAAGCGATGCGCTAATGCTGTAGGTTAATGCTGTAGGTTAATGCTAGCATTAACCTACAGCAGCTACCTTTGAAATCTTGCAAGCCTATCAAATGTACAGCAGTGATCATAAATAATAGCAGTCCAATGTGACTAACCAAATTAATCCAGATTTTTTATATATATATTTTATTGCTATAAGGCAAACAAGTTACCAGTAGGTGCTGCAAATTCTCAGAAAACCAACAGGACCCAGAATTTGTGATATGCCCGCTCTTAACTTAAGGCTGTGCAATTGGTCAATTAATTGAAAGGTGTGGGGGAAAAATAGCAGTATCTGCCCTTGATTTGACAATCTCAAAATTATTTTGTACAAACCTTTTTGTTTCTAGGATTTAGCAAGCCTGTGAATCGCTGAACTAATATTTAGTTGTATGATCACAGTTTTTTTTACAAATGCTTCACATCTGTGTGGCATGGAGTCAACCAACTTGTAGCAGCTTTCAGCTGTTATTCCATTTCACAATTACGATACATTTCCTGGTTTTTGCTTCACTCCTCAAATTCTCAATTGGATAAATGTCCGGGGATTGGGCTGGAAAAACCAAAACATCAATACTGCTGGTTTGGAAACAAGATTTTGCTCATTTACTTGTGTGTTTTTGTCATTGTCTTGTTGAAACACCCCTTTCAAAGACAGGCCCTCTTCAAGTGTTTTGACATACGCAAACTGAGCCATAATTCCTGGTATTTGACAAACAGACCCAACACCATAGGAGAGGCCCATATCATGAGGCTTGCACCGCAATGCTTCACTGTGGACTGGGGCTTGAATTCAGAGTTTGAGGTTCGTCTCACAAACTGTCTGCGGCCCTTGGACCCCAATATATATTCTCCAATATATATTTTTTTTCTCTCATCAGTCCACAATGTGTTCTTCCATTTCTCTTGATGCCAGTTCATGTGTTCTTTGGCAAATTGTAAACTCTTCTACACATGCCATTTTTTTAACAGTAGGACTTTGCGGGGGAGTCTTGTAAACAGACTAGCTTCAGACAGACGTCTTGTCACAGCACTTACAGGTAACTCCAGACTGTTTTTGATAGTCCTGGAGCTGATCATTAGCAGAGCCTTTGCCGTTCTGATTATTCTTCAATCTGTTTTGATGGTTGTTTTCTGTTTTCTGCCATGTGTCTCTGTTTTGCTCTTCATTTTAAAGCTATGGAGATCATTTTTGTTGAACAGCCTATAATTGTTTGAACCTCACAAGTTCTCCCCTCTCCAATCAACTCCAATTATGCTGTTCTTCTGAAAAATGTCTTGAACGAGACATTTTCCTCAGGCTTTCGAAGAAAAATGCAACAAGTGCTGGATTCATCCTTAAATAGGGGCTACCTGATTCCCACCTGTTTCCTCATAAAGCTGATGACCTCACAGATTGAATACCACACTGCTATTTTTTTAACACACCCTTTTCAACTAATTGCCCAATTGCACAGCCTTAAGAGTGTGCATATCACAAATGCTGGGTCTGGTTGGTTTTCCTGCACCTACTGGTAACTTGTTTGCCATGTAGCAATAAACAAATGTGTAAAACTAACCTTTGAGGTTCAAAATGAAACATAGTATGTTCAAATTCACTTAGATTAAGTTAATGAAAGTCACAACTGGTTAGGGTTAGGTTAGCTCAGCATCAGATATTTGCAATTGGTGCTCAATCCCACATTTAATCCATGTTTGGCTATGATATCCAATTTCATTATAACTAGAACAAATAGAAATGATAGTCGCTAAACTGAAGCCTCACCTCGCCTTGTTCATCCAGTTTCACCATCCAGCCTTTCTTGAAGTTCAGTAGGTCGGGCTGGAATGAGACATGTCATATCAGAAACATTGTTTATAGTTATATTTTAAAAAATTAACCATGCTGTACAGAATGTGGACTACTGTTGACCACATTAGCATGGTCATAGGATCCAAACCACTTAAGTGTGAGTGCAAAGCCAACAAACATACCCTCTCAGGACAGAAGTTGAGCTGACCTCTGAGCTGTAGGTGAATGGAACCTCCAGGTCAGGTCTAGTTTTGAGACTGTGCAGGTGTGTCGAGACTCACTCCACAGAGTGAGGCACTCCATTCATGCAACACTCAAACTGCACTTGAGCAATCACACATCTCGGGGACTGAATTTGTTTACTTACTCGTCCATCACTTGGTCAACACTCAAACAGAACTGGCAAAACGGTCTGACCAACAGACACTCAGAGGAACATCAGCTATCGGCCAAAATGTTGCTATTATGGCCAATATTAAAACTGGTAAAGTTATATCGTCTTTAAAAACTAAAATTTTTAGATAGTTTACTTTTCAGTAAACTATCCAAAAACGCCTGACAAGTGAGACCTATAATTGTTGGACGAAAATGTAATGTATGGAGGGAGATCAGTGTCATACTGTCCTTACAACACATGTCTCTGCTCTCTGTGAAGAAAGACAGCCAGTGAACCATTTAAGAAAAACCCCGAGCAAAATGCTTGCTTTTTCTATACGCTATAGAGCTTTCTTGTTATTAGTATTGAGGTACAGTGAGTAAAATAAGTATTTCCAGACATCCAGAAATCACAATGTACGAGTTTTTTAAAAATAATTTATTTGTATGCTAGTGCTGCAAATAAGTATTTAAACACCTGCCCGTCAGAAAAAAATGCTGGCCCTCAGTGACCTGTAAGTCTGCCTCTAAAAGGTCCACCTCCACTCTATTATGCTAGAAGCACCGGCTAGAGGTCTGTAGCTGTATAAAGACACCTACCCACCTCAAACAATCACTAAGACGCCAACTACCAACATGGTTAAGACCAAAGAGCTGTCCAAAGAAATTAGAGACACAAATCTGGACCTCCACAAGGCCGGAAAGGGCTACGGGGCAATTGCCAAGCAGCTTGGTGAAAAATGATCAACTGTTGGAGCAATTATTAGAAAATGGAAGAAGCTAAACATGACTGTCAATCTCCCTCGGACTGGGGTCCCATGCAAGATCTCACCTGATGGTATCAATGATCCTAATAAAGGTCAGGAATCAGCCCAGAACTACACGGGAGGGCCTGGTCAATGACCTGAAGAGAGCTGGCACCAATGTTTTCAAGGTTACTGTGGGTAATACACCAAGATGTCATAGTTCAAAATCCTGCCCGTCACGGAAGGTTCCTTTGCTCAAATCACCAAATGTCCAGGCCCGTCTTACACTCGTCGTGTTTGGAGGAGGAAGAATGATGAGTACCATCCCAAAAATACCATCTCTACTGTAAAGCATGGTGGTGGAAGCATTATGCTTTGGGGGTGTTTTTCTGCACATGGGACAGGACAACTGCACTGTATTATGGTGAGGATGACAATATGGTGGACAATATGCCGGACTGGTCCAGCCACTTGGAAGCAGTGTACAAAAAGGTACAGAGCAGACTGTACTTTATAAGAAGGCTGAGGTCCTTCAACATCTCCAAGCCTCTTCTGCGCTCCTTCCTTCCGACTGTGATGGCCAGCGTACTTTTTTTGGTGTGGTGTGCCGGGGGGAGGGGGCTCGCAATTCCGAGAGAAACAGACTCAACAAACTGATAAAGAATGCAAGCTGAGTCATTGGGGTTGAACTGGACACAGTTCAGCAGGTGGCCGGGGTGAGGATGCTCAGGAAGTGGGACTCAGTAATGAGCAATGAGGCCCACCCACTTCATGTCATGGAGGTGTTTCGGCAGAGCTCCTTTAGCCACAGACTGATTCCTCCCAGATGCAAGACTGAACGCGGCAGGAGGTCCTTCCTGCCAGCTGCCATCAGACTTTTCAATGTGCAATTAAACCACATGGTTGCAGAACTACGTCACTTCATTTACATGAGACTTGTACCTACACTAACATTTTTGCACTGTCTGTTCTAAAAATGAAATAATAATATAAGTAGTAATGCCAAGTTGCACACAATTTTACATTGTATATTCTGTCTTTTCAAATTTTATGCCTTCAGTGTTGGCTGTCTGTGGGGTTGTCTGGGTTTTTTCTTGTCGCTGCTGTAATGACGCAATTTCCTGATATTTCCTGAGGACCAATAAAGTGACTATCTATGACCGGGGGAAATAATTGTAAGATTTTGTGTAACAACCAAATTCTTTCAGTTAGAGAACTGAAGCTGGGTCTTCCAACATGACAATGACCCGAAGCACACAGCCAGGATAACCATGGATTGGCTCCGTATGAAGCATAACAAGGTTCTGGAGAAGCTTAGCCAGTCTACAGACCTAAACCCAATCGGAAATCTTTGGAAGGAGCTCAAATTTAGTGTTTCTCAGCGATAGGCCAGAAAGTTTGCTGATCTAGAGACGAGGAATGGGCCAAAATCCCTGCAGCAGTGTGTGCAAATGTGGTGAATAACTACAGGAAACGTTTGACCTCTGTAATTGCAAACAAAGTACTGTACTAAATATTAAGATTGATTTTCACAGGTGTTCAAATAGTTATTTGCAGCAGTAACATACCAATAAATTATTTTAAAACTCATACGATGTGATTTCTGGATTTTTTTTTTTTTAATGATGTCTCTCACAGTGGACATGCACCTCAAATGTGCATGTCCACTGTGCATGTGCATGCTCAAATGTTTAGACCTAGGCCTGTCACATTATCATTTTTAAAAGGGCAATTAATGTCAGAAAATATTGCGATAATGATATTGAAAACAAATATTTGTTACAACTGGTTGCAATTAAACCTGTTTGGAATTAAATATAGTGACTACTATGACAATACATGATTGAAAAAAAATGGAGCAGATAAGGCTGGCTATTTGTATTTTTTTATCTTCTGCACGGATGAAGAGATGAGCAGTTTTTTCTTTGGCAACTCGTAGCCTGTTTGTCGAACCGCTGTAACATTTGTCTAAACTAAGGCTTCTAAACCGTAGTTTCAGAAAAAATAATAGGTAGCAGTGAGTAATGCTGTCAGCCAGGGAGTATTGTATTTTGATTGTTGTTAAAGCGATTGGGAAATTGAGATGAGAGGCTCTGATCCTAATATTACTCTCTCCGACAGCGTGGATCACTGATCTATAAATGATGTAGATGCATGCGCTGATACAACGGACACATTCAAAGAATGGAAACAAAAGCATCTCTTTAAGAAGGTGGGACTGTAATTATGCACATGCTGTATGAGCATTTATCAAGGGCTAAAATGTTATTGTCCTTTATATTACTTGTCAAACAATAAGTCGATATAGTAATTAATGTGACAGGCCTATTAGAACAAAATAGCTTGAAAAAGACCTTGTATCTCTAATTTTGCATTCATGCATTATCTTAGTCATAATAATTCTTTCTAACCAGGCTTCATTTAAAACAAAATTGAGAGTTCTGTTAAGAATAATTGATTATAAAAGGATGTACTCAATATTGTTTATTACAATATTTTCTGATATGATTAATCGTCCTTTAAAACTGTGGCAGGCCTACTGCCAAAACAATGGTGTTACTTGCGTTTATAGCAGAACCTGATGATTTTTTGTTGTCGTTGTGCTTACAATAAGTATCGATAAAAGTGCTCTAGATCTGTGATGTAAAAACATCCTATTCATGGTAATACCACCGCGTGATTGGTTTGAAACCAATTGTTCTATTCTAATCAAATGTTGAAGATTGGGCTCTTTAAAGATGTATAGTTTGTGAAATTACATTCATATCGCAGTGCAGGTAAATAGGCCCAACAACTCCAAAATGTTTATAGTTGCCCCTGAATTTAACACAAAGTTAAAAAGGCGGCCCAAAACAAAAAGCCTTAAGCTACTGAAGTGGTGTCTCTTGGCCTCATGGCGGAGTGCTGACATTGCTGTGATACCACCCCCTAAATTGAATGAAAACCAACGGTGGCTCAACGTTTCTGAAACACAGCCTAAATGGGACACTATGGAACTTTTTAGGTAAAAAAAAAAACAAAACTTTGATATTAGTGCTTATTTGATCTTTTAGTGACCCAGCAGCTATGGGTGGTTATCATAGCATCTTTACTTTCCATCA
>JAADKR020122044.1:0-10080 GCA_011763505.2 Lythrypnus dalli | reverse complement strand
CTGTATTTGTGAGTCCGTACCTCTGAGCTGTGATTTCCCGATGCTGAACTCCTCATTCAGTCCAATCCTCATCTCTGACAAAGACACAAACACATAAAGAACTTTACTCTTTATATTACTTTACTACAATCAATGTTGGCATAGCAATTGTACAACATTTTTTTTTTACAAAGCATTGATATGAGCATTTGCTAACAACATTGCAAATAATAAATAAAATCCAGATTAAGTATAAAAGAATAAAATAAAAATCAAAAATCAATAATGCAGGTCTGTGACCATACTTGAGATCCAATTTTGATATTCCTTGTTTAAATGAATTTTTGTTTTTGAATAGTGACAATCAAAAAATAAATGTTTCAATGTCTCATTTACAAAATGTGCAAGTGTTCGAATTAATATTAAACGATGCCTCAGAAATTCATTACTGGGATAAAAATCATTTAATATTTTGAAAATGAGTTTCATTTTCCCTTAGGAGAGACTGGTAGAGGGAGATCTTTAGTTCTGATTGTCTTTTTTGGTTGTAAAATACATCTAAAAAGACCTTGAAAAAATAATTGCATGTTAAATCGCAATTGCAATACTGAGAAAAAAATATCGCAATTAGATTATTTTTCAAAATTGTTCACCCTAATATCCACGAACATTTTTCACACGCACTTTAAAGGTCTAGTTCTGCTCTGGGACATGTCAAGGAGGACCACATATTAAAGTGTCACAGCAGTGAAACCTTCAACCGGGAGTCTTCAAAAATATTCCACAGCCCGTGATTTAGGCTTGGAACCATTATGGCAGCTCTGGTTAACAATAAAATGTTTCAATTTGTAGAATTAGGAGTGTAGAATGATGAAAGTAGCAGTAAAGAGTTGGCGCTCAGGCCTAAATATCTCCATTTGTTCCTCTGGTTCACTGACGTTAGAGGGCGCCATTTCTCCAGAATCAGAATCAGAATTCGTTTTATTGCCATTGTCAGTGGAGTACACAGACTAGGAACATTTTGCTGTACATCTGTGCAACATAAAACATGTAAGATAAATAATAAATCTCTGAAGTAAAAAGAACACTCTATCTATAACTCCATTTAGCGTCACTGCAGAGAGCTAAAGATGTTCAATTCTCTTTGGTTCTGTGTATGTGTGTATGTGTGTGTGTGTGAGTGGGGGGGGGGTCAGACCTGTACAGCTGGGCATGTAGCACTTGACCCGGATCTCTCCCTCCACATCCGCCTTCATCATCATGCCCTGAAACAGAACAGGCTCCAGTTACTGCCTCCAGCTTCAACATTATTTCTTTCAAAAATAATGAAATCCTACTAATGTACTGGCTCTTCAGATTATAATAGTTACTGACTTTGGCCCATCCTTCAATCTTAATGTCAAGGGTTAAACCTCTCAGTATGTTAGAGTTTACATGAAAATAACTCACATTAGCTCCGATCACGACTGTCATTCTCTCCACAACGTCCACAAAGATCTCACTCTTCCCCTGCAAAAAAATCAGATCAAATCATCCAAATACAGATAATAATCACCACCACTTCAGGTTAGGAGCTGAGGGAGGAAGTAGTAGTAGCAGTAGTAGTAGTAGTTGTAATAGTAGTACTAACTAGTTATAGTAGTAGTAGTACTAACTAGTAGTAGTAGTAGTAGTAGTAGTAGTAGCAGCAGCAGCAGTACAAGTACTACTAGTAGCAGTAGTAGTAGTACCAACTAGTAATAGTAGTAGTAGAACTAGCTAGTAATAGTAACAGTGGCAGTAGCAGTAGAAGTTGCAGTAGAAGTTGCATTAGTAGTAGCATTAGTAGTAGTAGTCGCAGTAGTAGCAGTCGTAGTAGTATCAGTAGTAGCAGCAGCAGTAGTAGTAGCTGTTATAGAAGTAGCAGCAGCAGTAGTCGTAGCCGCAGTAGTAGTAGAAGTAGTAGTAGCATTAGTAGTAATTGTTGTAGTAGCAGTAGTCGTAGTAGTTGGAGTAATAGTAGTAATATTAGTAATAGTAGTCGCAGTAGTAGGAGTAGTAGTAGAAATAGGAGTAGTAGTAGCAACAGTAGTAGTAGTAGTAATAGTAGTAGTAGTAGTAGTAATAATAGTAGTAGAAGTAGGAGTAGCAGTAGTCATAACAGTAGTAGCAGTAGTAGTAGTAGTAGCAGCAGCAGGAGCAGTACTGACCTGTTCTCTGAGTAACAGTAGTAGTAGCAGTAGTAGTAGTAGCAGTAGTCATAACAGTAGTAGCAGTAGTAGTAGTAGCAGTAGTCATAACAGTAGTAGCAGTAGTAGTAGTAGCAGTAGTCATAACAGTAGTAGTAGCAGTACTGACCTGTTCTCTGAGGTGAATTGGGCGTTTTGCAGCTGAACTTGGAGCCACTTTACTTTTCTGCGTCTCAGCTCCAAACTGAAACAATTAGAAATGTGAAGTTTTTACACACTGCCTTTGTTTGGAAAAGCTCCCAGTCCTACAGGAATTTGCCATTGTATAATAATATGTAAATGAATTTTTGTTTACAATTTCTTGATTAATAAAATATGGTCGACCAGTGGTTCTCAAACTTCTTTAGTTCATGTACAGGGTCATGTGCAATTTTACCCCTAGATTCCACATCCTCTGTCCAGTCACCGGTCAGTTCATATCCAACCGATGGAGCAAATACGTTACTATGTTACTTAATAAGAACGGTCCCACATCCCCATTGACTTTTTTATTCTTTAGTGCCTTTAACTTACTTTATGTTTCTTTCTGGTGTGGGCTTGGCCTACACTCAGCTGACCACAACTTAGTCAGGCTTTTGTCTGTATTGGAAGGTCAAATATTTCCTGAGGTGGTTCTTGGTGTGTAGACTGCAGAATCTCATACCAGTCCCACGTTGCTGAGGTCGAAGAGGCTGAAGGGTCTGGAGCTCACGGCTTCCGTTTGGATGAAGTTTTTCAGGACGTCACAGGAGGTGGTCTGTATGTGACCGTAGTCCTGGACACAGACAGGACAGTTTGCTCTCTAAAACTGAGCTCAGCCAGAACTTGTTCAGAGTTAACATAATCATTTGCATACCACGACTTCATCAAGCAGCTCGTAGATCAGAGCAAAGTTCATTTGGACTGACTTCTCGCTCAGAGTCCCGCAGTAATCCTTCACCAGACAGGTCAGTCTGCAACAACAAGAGACAAATGACAAACACCAGAGACAGTGACTCTGCCCAACACAGTGGAATGTGGGATATTATGAGCGTTTACTTGTTGATGAACTCTATGATCGTGAAGGGGGAGGATGAAGCGTCTGTGGTGACAACCCAGTATAGTCCGCCCTGTTTCACATGGACAAAAAACACCTCCTTATGGTTCTGCAAAAAACACAAATATGTGCAAAACACAGTTAGAATGAAGACAGGAATCATCTGTGAACAATGAATAAGCAACATCAAGATAAAATACATTAAAGTGCAAATTAAACCAATACAAACTATTCATTCTAAATATTTTTCATCTGAGAGGTTAGCAGCTTTTGGACACACCAAATCCCAAAGGAGACACATTTCAGAAGACATAATACTTCCTAATTAATTGCAGTATTTGCTAAATGTAATATCAAAAATTAAACAAATAAAACTGAACTAATTGTACGTTACCATGACGACAGGGGGCTGGTCTCCGCTCAAGGCTGTGATCTTTTCATAGAACAGTCGTACCACATCACTGCTGCGTTCTCCTCGGACTGAGCACAGAGTCAGGGAGAGCATTGTACTCACACACAACTACTTCAATGAGCCTTTTTATTGTACGCAAAGATTATATTTTGATATTTTTGAAAGCGCTATACAAAGAAGATTCCCTTCCCCTTACAGTGTGTTCAGATGCAACATATTTAACATATTTAAAGTATGGGCATCCCTGATCGTTTTCATGATTTTCCTTATAAATCATTAGCAACACAATAGTCACAGTAATATTCTTGCTGACTAAAATTAGACTTAAACTAAATTAAAAGTAGTCAATGAGACTAAAACAATGACTAAAATATCCAGGTATTTTCTGACTACAAATGACTCAATAAATAGGAAAAAAAGGGACAAAAATCATTAAAACTTTCCAATGTTCCTATTTGAAAAGCCTCATATTGTTTAAATTCACTGCCCAAGGAACAGCTCTGAGGCTCCATGAAGCAGTGGACATTGATTAAATACACTACAGTGATTTGAAAAAGTACTACACCCCTACTGATTTTTTATGATTTTCCTTTATAAACCATTGGTTGTTTGGATCAGAAATGTCAGTTAAATATATCATATAGCACACAAACACAGTTATATTTGAGAAGTGAAATGATTTACAGAATGTGAATGTGCTATACAAGCGCTATACAAATAGCATTGGCTTTTTCTAAGTTAACGTATTTTCAATGGGAGTTTATTTTCAAAGGACCTCTTTGTGGTGAAGTTGTCCTCACAGAAATGTTACAATGAAAAAGTCAGAAAACACATGCTTATCATATAGTCTCTCTTTGAGCTGGTTCCTGACTTGACAACAACAGCACAATTCTTCATGCTCCACAATTTTAACTCCCCATGCCACATATGCTTCAGATCTATGCATTAAAAATGTCTAACATCTCATTAAACAGAGGAATGTGCAAAAATTGATGCAAACTGACTTTTGATTTTTTTGGAATAATACAAAATGTGTTTTGAAAAATACTAGGGTTTTTGTTCAACAATTAATGTAATACCATAAAATAATATCAATCATTAATCAAATTAGATGTATTGCGGTTGAAACGAAATATGTTTTTGCCTTAATTTTGGCAGAATTCATTAATGATTTTTAGTGTCCCACAAAAACCCTGGTGTTGTATTTACCATGGCTTTTATTTTAAATAGAATTTTAGCAAATATGAGCTTCAGGACAATACACATTTATTTGTATATTTATATGTTTTTTGAGGGGATCCAACAAAATAGCAGATTTCTATGGTAACGTTCAATTTGCAACATTCCATCCCTAGCTCTATATGATT
The DNA here is from genome assembly GCA_011763505.2 of Lythrypnus dalli. Classification (NCBI taxonomy): domain Eukaryota; kingdom Metazoa; phylum Chordata; class Actinopteri; order Gobiiformes; family Gobiidae; genus Lythrypnus; species Lythrypnus dalli. The sequence goes on along the minus strand of JAADKR020122044.1, from coordinate 5,079 downwards.
TGCCGTGTTGCCCGACACAAACAGAGTTCACTGAAAGAATCATATTTATCCCCAAAGTCAACTGTATGGAAGAAATCTCGACCAATGGTTGTTCTTGTTTTTGAAGTGTCTTTAAGTTGTCCTACTGAAGGATACAGTCTTTGTAGATGAGGTGGTCCCCTTTAGAAGACAGAATGAAGAACTGGGAGATCATCCTGAAACTGATATCAAATAAATGATTAACATTCCCTCACAGTTGAGAAAGTCACTTGTCATGCAGCTCTATTTATTTCAGATGTATTTATAATATAACCCTGTTTTGGTCCTGACTTAGTATTTTGCCGTCTTGAATTGACACAATTTGGTGAAAAAACAAACACTTTTGTTCATAGTTTTGTTTAAATGTAATAAAATACACTGTGTTGAAATGATTTAGTAAAATATCACAAGACAATTCGCAAAACAATATTAACAAATAAGTAAAAATGTGAAAATACCTTTCTATTATCTATTTAAAAAAATAGGTGTAATACAGTATATAGTAGTAGTGAGAGGTGATGATCAATGTGACAGTAATGACAAGTATTTCACAATGTAGTAAACATTTTAAGAAACTGAAACTCACTTTTCAGACAAATCAATTTACTTTCCCCTAAAAGAATTCCCACACATTACAGTGAAATACAGAAGCCAGTGAACTACAATGTTGTGGGAGGTTAGAGGTTTCAGCAGCGACAATACTCAGTATGTGGCAATAAATACATGGAGTGCAAAATAACTGCAATTTTAAATGTGTTCTCTTACCTGATTTGAAGATTTTAAACATTTAAAGCAACGTTAGACCTTGAAGCTGGATGTATCTGAAGTTAGGTCAGCTTTTTACATCTAATCTGCCGATAATCATATTTATTATCTAATCCTTTGTAATGAATCTTTTCTAACTCTGTCGTTAGTGTACGTCGCTAAATCTGCGTTAAAATTAGGGTTCTTGTTTTATATTAATTTTATTTTTTTTATAAATTCTGGACTATACTGTGTTAGCTTCCGGGCTGCCGACTGCTAACCATAACAATGTTTACAAAACGGAGGGACACCGCTGCCATCTAGTGTCTGGGCGGGGTATGATACTTTCATAAAAGCAAACTAAATACTAATACATATTGCAACTTAAATAAATTATTTAGCTGTTTTGTTCGAATTGAAAACGGCATTGTTCATTTGTGACTTATATATGTTATTTTATTATGCCTAATTCATTAAATCGAGTAGTTTCTGACCAGCAGATGGCGGTAGACCGGAAGTGATCTTTCTATTTCCGGTAGATTGCGCGTGCGTTCAAGATGAAGTGAGTAAACAATGCGATTCTTTCAATGTTTCTTCAATGTTTATCCGTGTTTTGTGTACATTAATACTCCCGCAATAATAATTTCCAGATTTCCATTAAATCTGTGCCTTCTGGCGTTGGTCATTAGTTCATTTCGACCAAACTCCACAAAGAAACAACTCCATTTCGTAAAGTTTGTTCAATCGGCAAAATACAAGATACTGATTAAAGTGACACCATTCTAAAAGCGAATTAACCTTTCAAGATGTTAAGAAAATGAGCAGAATTGACATCACATATGCAGCATCTTTCACCACTGCATTTGTATTATTCACTAGAAAAAACAATGGCAAAGATTAAGTACTATAATAGAATAACTTGAAAGTGCTTGAGTTGTTGGAATCTGTTCTGCTTTTGAGTGGATTTGGACTGTTTTTGTGTCAATGGAACAAGAATTATTTCTGCTGTCTTTGACTTTTTGTTTCATTTCAAATGTTTTTTTCTCCTTATTTTAAGCGCACAAGTTAATCTTAATAAGTTAGTTTCTTATTTTAAATGAATTAATCCTTGTTCCATTGGCACTTCTTTTAAATTAAGCACGTTTGCAGCAGTTTATAATAAGATGGCATTTTTTCAATGTTGTTTTTTTCAAAATATGAATTAAAAGTCTTTCACCAGCAACAATGACATCAAATTAAATGGTGATGGCATTAAAAAGGTATTATAAATGACTTAAATTTCACTTTGCCAAACCTGGAGTTACCCTGAATAAAGAGATTTGTGTATCTAATGTTTATGGTTTACAACACTGAAACATAAATCAGACAGTCCCACTCAAACAATTACTCTGTACCCAAGTAATATATATATATTTATGTGTACTTTTACTTGTGTCATTATTTAGCTTTCTGCTTCCACTTGTGTGACATGACTGTGAAGTTTTGATTTTCTTCTGGTTTTCTCAGTCCTTTGACCAAAGTGCGTCTCATAAATGAGCTGAATGAGCGCGAGGCGGATCTGGGCATCAAGGAGACCGTGTCCTGGCACTCGGAGTATTCGGACAGCGCCTGGATCTTCGTCGGTGCGGAAGCAATAACTTTGATATTATCTGTATTTGCATGTATTTGTGATGTTAATGAGCGTTTGTGATCCAGGGGGAATGCCGTACGAGCTGAGTGAGGGAGACATCATCTGCGTTTTCTCACAGTAAGAAAGGATTTTATTACTTAAAGATGACATTTTTCACTGTGTGCTGCACATTGAAGTGGATGTGGTGTCGAGCAGTGGTGTCCAAACTTCATCTACCTACAGATTTATATGAAGGGCACGAGGGGGCAGTTTATTTCAGGGTTATTACTATCAATCAAACATTAAATTGGTTTGAAAATAGCATCTATAATAAAATGAATTAATATGCATAACACCACCAAATAAAATGAAAAAGATTTCATCTTGATAAATGCAGCCTACAAGGGTTTGTGATGAAGTATCATTTATAAACTGCAGTTGATAATGACTTAATTTGGTAAATGTTTCAACCGTGTAATCTCACTTTTACTTAGACTGGGACATTAAGGGGAGACGCTACACTACACTTTTGTTCTCTAATTTTCAGTTTTGGCCAGTTTGCTCTCTTAACATATGCACTTTCATCTGGAAACAAATGTATTTTCTTTCAAGGGTCACTTGTAATTGCAGTGCTATTTTTCCCAAACCACTAAGAAGAACATATTCCACAAGAATAATATTAGTGTTGACTTCCCCTCATCATCTACATACACACATCTGGCACTGTGGCCCCTTGATTAATAGACTTTCTTAGCGACAGGTAGAGACTGCCCCCCAGTGTCCATAAAATGCAGGTAACTTGCCAATAACCTGGCCTTCACAATTAAGGATGTAACATTCATTGAAAATCGATCTAAAATTGTTTAATATGATTTGATGTAAAAAAATAAAAATTAAAAAATTAAAAAAGGAATCAAAACTTTCCCACAGTACATAAATTAGTTGACACACTTTGTAGATGGTGCTAGTTTACTTTTGGTATTCTAATGTGAGTTTTGTTTTATTTTCCAGTTACAATTTATTATCGCGAGTTCTGTATTTGAAGACAAGTTCAGGTTGATATAAAGACATAAATGTTAAAAACAGTCAAAAAGGTTAAAAATGATTGCTTCATTTTCATGTCTTCACTTACTGAGACCTCAGTTACAGTTTGTTGGGACAAAAATGGAGATCAATCGAATTGAATTGGGGCTTGAGTGCATCTCTCCGTTCCTATTTAATATGGCATTTATGTGTTTGAATGTAAAATCACTGAAATCCTGCTGCGTGTGATTTCAGGTATGGGGAGGTGGTCAACATTAATCTTATTCGAGACAAAAAAACGGGCAAGTCCAAAGGCTTCTGCTTCATCTGCTACGAGGACCAGAGGAGCACCATCTTGGCTGTGGACAACTTCAACGGCATCAAGGTAAGAACAGCTACAGTCGCCCCAAGAACTGAGTGCATCTGCAGCCTCTCACCTCAATCACACAGATATTCAGCATCAGGCCTGAAAAAAAAGTTCATTTTACAGTCAGAATTGGCAATGAATTAAACCCTGTATTGCCAAAAGTATTCACTCACCTGCCTTGACTTGCATATGAGTCATATAAGTGACATCCTGTACCTAATCCATAGGGTTCAATATGAGTCCGGTCCACCCTTTACAGATAGAACAGCTTCAACTCTTCTCTTCTTTTGACCATTCTTCCAGAAGCGTATTTGTGAGGTCAAACACATGGTGGATTAAAAGGCCTGGCTCTCAGTCTCCACTCTAATCCATCCCAAAAGAGTTTTATCGGCTTGAGGTCATGTATTTATGGACCTTGCTTTGTGCACTGGAGCACAATCATGTTGGAAAACGAAAATCCAAACTTTCCCCACAAAAGTGAGAGCATGGAATTGTCTAAAATGTCTTGGTATGCTGATGCATTCAGAGTTCATTTCACTGAAACTAAGGGGGCAAAGCAACCCCACACCATAATCCCCCCTCCACCAAACTTTACACTTGGCACAATGCAGTCAGACAAGTACCATTCTCCTGGAACCACCAAACCCAGACTCTTCCATCAGATTGCCAGATGGAGATGGAGAGTCTGTATATGGTTCCACTGGAAAACGTCTCCTGTCCAACTGGGGTCAAATATTAATAGTGGGAGTAGCTAGTTGCTCAGAGTACTCCGAGTCACTCCCACTACTAGCTCCACCCCCTCCCACTCCCATCTACTCCTATTTAGTGCTTGTTTGAGCCTAAATTCGTCTGAGCTCACATACTTTCTACTTTGCCCTTAAACCGTTAAATATCTACTTTGCCCGAGGCATGTAAAATGTTCTTCTCACATCATTCATGTGTTCTCAAATCTGGTTTAGCCGTTCCTGTTTCAGTCTTTCTTCTTGTTGTTTGTGATGTTTCAGATTAAAGGGCGAACGATTCGAGTGGACCATGTGAAGGATTACAAACCGCCCAAAGATCACGAGGACATGGATGATGTGACACGCCAACTGCGAGAACAGGGGTGTGCGCCCACTGTGAGCGAGGAGGCGGAGTCAGCAGACAACTATGATATACCCCCGACAAAGACCAAGAAGGGTGAGATATACTGCTACGACTGCTACTTTTTCTACTAGTGTTGTGTACTCAGTGGTTTCACTTGGTCCTGCGGTGGCAGAGAAAGGGAGAGCAGAGAAGACAACGATATTTCTTGGCACTAAACTTTTCTCCATGTCTA
>JAADKR020121568.1:0-10085 GCA_011763505.2 Lythrypnus dalli | reverse complement strand
GTCTCCTCTGTGCCGTACCACAGATGCAGGTTCCGGGGACTGGGGAGAGTGTCATACGTGGCCCTGATCATGAAGCTGCTTGGGGCATCCTCCACATGTCAGCCCATGTGACAGATCTGTTGACGACTGCCTCCCATGTTGTCCACCTCCCTTGTTGTTGCTGGCTGACTGCTTTGATTTTGTAGCTCTTCGGTGATTACCAGGTCGTTCCTTTCCTTCCTCAAAGCCTTGGACCTTGAACGACTTGTTTCAGGCGGGTGATAGCCTGATCGACAGCCTTTGCAGTGTCTCACTTGCGACCTGTGCGGACTTGGACCATGGTGTTTTGGACAGCCGGATCTTAATTATTATTTTATTATTTTGACCTTTTAGTGCATAGGTGTTAAACAAAAGTTGTTGTGTGCTAAAAAATATATGTGTACCTTTATCTACTTCTAATTAGTTCTGGTGTTTTTCGTGACAACACCAAGTAAGTCTGATGTCACAACAGCCCGACCGCTGTCGGGTATAAAAGCTGCTCAGTCTCGCACAAGCACTCCTAGCGAGTTGGAACAGCAAACATTGCGACACTATACACATACATATTTATGGCAGTTACAGTTATATCATTTTATTTCACTTATTTACTAAATAAAAGTTTGAGGCATTGATAAAAAATAAAATAAGGGTACTAAATTACATGTAAAGATCTTTATTCTTTTTTTCTTTTTAATGCTACACATTTAGATCATTGAATGCTTGGAGCTATATAACATCCATGGGACTCTAAAGCTACCCACACATCATATGCGATTCCTTGACACGTTTCCATACAAAGTCTATGATTGGTGCGTGGCTCTGGACCTTGCAATGTCCTGCGAGGCGGAAGATGTGTTTTGTCGAGTTCAAAAAATCAACAGAAGGCTAGAAATGATATCCAGAGTGATCCATTTATTCGGCAGTTCAGTGATGCATACATACAATTCTCATGGTCATCTGATCTGAGATGGTACACCAAAACACGGAATGAGATCATACAGTAGATGTTGAACTACTTCTAAAGCCTTCTCTGTTCTACACGCATAAGCTTCTGGCCAATATGTATATTCACAAACAATGACTAAGAGGTAAGAAAATCCTCTCGTACGCATGTCTGCTCCCATGTCTGTGAAATCCATGACAAGCTTCAAATCGTAAGTTGGACAAAGTAAAACTTCCAGGAGGTACTTTGCATTTCTTCATGGGGTTCATATTTTGGCAAGTGTGGCACTCACTGATCCAGCACTGCAGTATTTCTTTCATATGTGGATGCCACCATTGGTCCATGTGACCTTACACTGCGATGTAAGGGACCATGATATTCATCATACATCATGTCGAGTAGCTTAACATGGGCTACTATACGTCCTTCATGGTTCCTCCACAGACCATTTGCATCTTTTGTTGCTCCTCTTGCGATCCATCGACTATGTTCATAAGCACCAGCTGCTTGCTGTACTTCAAGAACATACTGCAGAACGTGCCAAAAATGCCATAAGTTCTGCCAGTTGCGCCGAACCCTGCTGCACCTGTTCAGCTACAAGGAGTTGATGCTGTCCCTCTTGGTCTTGTAACAACACAGCATACGAAGAAATCACATTTCCAGATATTGATCTGAAAGAGCATCCATCATAGTAGAGTGTCCACTCAGTATCTGCAATGGGATCCAACAGGAGGTCTGCTCTTACATAAAGCTCTGTTTTGACTTTCTCTTCACATACATGTGGTATGCCCTCATCAGTCATATTTTCTGCCATGTTGATTCCTCCATAGCTGTAGGAGATATGAGGCTAGTACAGAGTCTGTGTGATATGCTCTGTTCTTTGTGCAGTTGTTACGGGCCCCAAGCTGTGGGGCTGCCGTAGCAATGAATGTTGCAATCTGAAATAATGTATAAAAAGGAGAGCAATGAAAACACACAGCATAGCCTTTTCCATGCACATTGCGTCTTTACTTGTTCTTCAACAAATTGCAACTTTGCAGTGTACAAATGTAGTGTAGTTCTTCCCATAAACACATTTTCATACACATTGACTGTTCCTTCACTTACTCTAAGGACACTTTTCTTTTCACAGTGCATTTACAGGATCATTCAATTGTTTTAAAGCTTGACTACATTTAGCTGCATTTTAAACTGGGCTAAACTCAAAATTTACACTGCCCATTAGCTTATTAATACTTCACAAAATACCTTCACAACTCTTTCTAACAAATGTACAGAACTTTGTTTCAAAATAATATTGTCTCTTAAATCTTTAAAAAAAAATAGGTTTACTGGACACAACCAGTGTCTCTCTGCCTTTAACCTCAGCCAGACCCACACAGAAGCCCAGAGTTACTCTACATGAGTCACAATATGAATACAAAGCACTTGAAAACAAAGCAAAGTTCCTAAAATGGGAGTTCCTAAATATATTGATGTCCAGGATCCTAAAAAGCGCATGCAGTCTCTCTCTCGCGGGCTAGCTAACTGCTCACCGCTAACTGCTAACTGAAACCTTGACTGATAAACCTTACACATATTAGCAGAATCCTTCAAAGAAACATACGGAGCCCCTAAAGGGACATGAAAGAGAAAAAAATCAAATAAATAACATGGGAGAAAAAAATTATATATCTCGACTTCCTGAGATAATTATCTCGAGATCCTGTGATAATTATCTCGAGATCCTGTGATAATTATCTCGATATCCCGTGATAATTATCTCGAGATCCTGTGATAATTATCTCGAGATCGCGTGATAATTTTCACAAGATCCAGAGAAAATATTATCAGGATCTGGAGATGATGGTGTCGGCATCCGTTCATTGTTAGTAGTTACAGCCATGGCGGAAGACCTGCGGGAGTTTCTCTGGTCATTAATGAATGAAACAATTGATTAAAATCACATAATGTATCTTCACCTTATCTATTTGCCACATTTTTCTTTGTGGACACAGCTGTAGCTCTGTTTAGAATCCATTTGGCCCATTTTTATAGGATTTTTGGGTTTGTTTATCTTCTCCTGTACACCGCGGACGCCGCCACATTGCGGTATTGTTGACGAGCGAGTACGCCATTGGTGCAGCGCGGTCACGTGTCGAGCAGCGCCACTCCTCACAACACAAATTGTATTGCACTCTAAAGAAAGTACTTCCACATTAAATGCTTCGGTACAAAGAGTTGGCAGAACATTTTGCGACGAACTTTTTGTTGGTGGCAAAACCCGTTTATCGTTTATCAATTGACGATCGTGTAGTTCCCGTTCTGTGGAACGAGATAACACGGGGTTCACCTTACAGCCTACAGAGGCCGTTTCTCAATTGGGCATTATCACTGGATCTCGAGATAGTTATCACGGGATCTCGAGATAGTTATCACGGGATCTCAGGATCTCGAGATAATTATTACGGGATCTCGAGAAAAAAGAACATTTTCTCCCATGTTATTTATTTGATTTTTTCCTCTTGCATGTCTCTTTAGGGGCTCCATAGAAACATCACCTCAGTAACACATACTGGTAGAAAAACATGTCAATACTTTACAGAGCGATGTTTGGTGTGATTTTATCGTGCACTGACCTGAAATAATGTATAAAGAAAGGAGAGCAATGAAAACACACAGTGTAGCCTTTTCCATGCAGATTGCGTTTGAGGAGAAACAGGAAGTTGCGCCCTGAAAACCCAACCTGGTGGCCACACCTAAACAAAGGTTCCACTTTCCCACTGCATCACCCAATTACACATATAAAATTCAAGAAAGCACCATACTACAAATTAATGCAATTATAAAAATATAAAATTAGTGTACAAAAATAAAATGTATAAAAATTTTACTAATTGACAAATAACTAAAAACAATGTGGTCACATATTTAAGGTGCACCACACAGTCATGATGAAGAGATATGATTGGATGCCAAGTTCAGTGTGGACATTCAGAGGATGTCTTTGGACCAAGTGTGTAGTTTTGGATATGGTCTTGGTCAATGCAGCAAGATATCTGTCACATCGTGATTGTGCTTGGTCGTGTACATCAAGTTTACAGGAATAGTGCTTCAAGACATGCCTGCTTCCACGTTTATTTTGATACAAAACTCCATGGACAAAGGAGTTCTTCTGTGCCACACCCAAATTAAATGGAATGGTGTAGTCAGGAACATAAAGCGAGCTTGCTGCACAGATGGCTTGTTTCAGTATGATGAAAGCTGTGTCAGCCTTGACTGTCCAGTCCAGCTGATTGGATGGTTGATGGTCTTTCCCAACCTTCATCAATTCTCTTAGAGGAGCAGTGTGTGCTGCATAGTCTGGAATGTACTAACGGCTGTAGTTGCAGAGTCCCAAAAAACGGAACATCTGTTGCACAGTTTCAAATCGTGGTGTCATGAGAATAGCATCTTAATTGGAGTCTGAGACACCTTGTCCATAAGCAGAAACTTCTCTTCTCAGGAAGTAGACAGACCTTCGGCACATTTGAACTTTCTCCCTCTTGACCTTGTATCCCTTAGTTGACAGATGTCTGAGAACGTCTGTAGACGCTTGAAGAACTGCTACTGCAGTTTACCCAGCTATCAAGATGTCATCGACATACTGTATTAGAGTACAGTGCTCTGGCAGTGCGAAGTCCTTCAAGTCCGTTCGTAGAAAGTAGTTGAACAGGCCAGGTGGCAACTTGTGACCTTGTACTAATCTTGAGTACGTTCTTGAGTATTGGACTCCCTGGAAGCTGAAAGCAAATATTTTCTGTGAGTCTGGATGGAGGGTGATCGTGAAATAGGCATTTGCCAGGTCTATAACCGTGAAATACTTGTCTTCTGGTGAGAGATTGTTCAGGGCGATGCAAGGGTCTGGAACTGAATATGGCTCATCTGCAGTTATTTCATGGATAGGTCGTAAATCTTGAAGCATCCTTCAGTTAACCAAGTCAGACTTCTTCACAGGAAACAATGGTGTATTCTTGTCAATCACCTTTGCTTTCAACATTTCATCAATTGTTTCAGCAATGCCTTTTATTTGGTCTGGTTTGAGTGGATACTGTGGTCTGTAGACTGGTGTGTATGTAGTCAAGTGGATCTTCACCACATGTATTGTTTGTCCCACGTCATTGGGGTGCGCCACCCAGATGCTTGGTGGCACCATGTTCAGATATCTTTGTGTATCAGCATGATTTTCAAACGTTCTGTGTCTTGTTTCTTTCACTGCTCTTGTCACATCAGAACGATTTCCAGGTAACACGATGTGAAAGATGTTGTGTTCTTGATTTTAGAATATCTTAATAGCTGGCCGAGCGTTTTAGCCAACTTCTCTATAGATCCCAGCGCTTTATAGTCATGGTGCTTGGAGACTGCAAATGTGACATGAGGTGAAGCTTCCACACTGTCCATATAATACTTCATCACATCTGGTTGGAGGGCCACAGACAAATTCATGCCTCCTGGTCCACAGTGCAGGTATGGATAATAAATACGAACTGTCTGGCCAGCCATTTGAGACCACAATTCTTCATACACTTCATCTTCTTTAGGGGTTCGATTCATGGTGACATGCAGTGGGTCATATGGTTCTCAAAAAGGGAACATGGATTCTGCCCACACCTTATGTTGCTGCCAGAGACTTGTCGCTGTGTTACCACTATCTGGGTCAGTCAGAATTTGTAGCCCATACATATCCACAGGTGTTTTGAGCTCATTGATGACATCAGGCAATAAATAAAGGATTTGAGTCTGTTTTTTGTGTCTGGCCGACAAAGCATGTGCAATGTCTGGTTCTTGTCAAACAATTTGTGTCCATCTAGACAAAACATCAGAGATAGAGAGAGCTTGCACATCAAATCTCGTCCACATAAGGATACATCACAATTAGGCAGATACAGGAATGAGTTCTGTACTGTATGATCTTCCAGCATCACTGCCAATTGTACCGTAATACAGTTTTTCCCTACAGCTGTAAGGACTCTAAACCTTATGTACCTGACTGTGTTTGTGTGTGTTTTGTGCTGTACTAGTCCATCTGCATGTAAATAACTATTTATTGTGACTCTGGCGATGCCACACAGCCTGTAATGGACGTACTTGTGGACAATGGAAATGCACTGTTTATACATGACACTGTAGCACCTGAGTCCACCAAGAAATCAACTGGTTGTCCATTAATCAAAAGAGTCACCATTGGTTAACTTTTCCAAGGGAGTAGTGATCAATAACTTTCATTCTGGTCGAAGCTTTCATGCATAATTCAGAGTCACTCCTGACATTCATATTACATTGAGCTTCCTGGCCTGGTGGTGCCTGCATTTGCATCTGTTGTTGTGGCATTTGCATTGTTTGCACTGGAACTTGCTGTACAAGCATTGACTGTGCCTGCATCTGCATTGGTTGCTGTTGCATCGTAACTTGTTGCATTGGCATTGTCTGCATTTGCATTGGTTGTACTTGCGTTGGCACCCCCTGCCCCCTTGTCTTGATCCTTGTAGACAATGCTTTGCCCAGTGTCCATAACCAAAACAATTGTTGGTTTCTTTGGCCTGCTCTTCGGAAATGGCTTCCTTCCCTTCCTCGGCCCCTGTTATTGTTGTTGAAGGTTATAACTGGAGTAAATCTTCCTCTTTCCAGGGCTCCTTGAGTTGGGGCAGCCAGTTGTATCGGTAGTGTTTGCTGGGATGCATGGGGACTAGCAGATGCAACTGCCATTATGGCTTTTTTTTCTTCTTATTGTCTTCCATCTCTTCTTGAAGTTTCTTTACTTGCAGCTTCAGAACAGTCATTTCCAAGTTGTTTGTTCTTACTGTTCTTCTGTTTGTCTTCTCTGTATTGAGACACATGATGTTGACAGTAAGCATTGAAGTCTTCTTCTGTCTTTTTGTAGAGATTCACAACATTCATAAGCTGATCTTGCACTTCTTTGGGCATTCCCTTTACAAGAGCAGAGAAGAATATGATGCTGTTTCCTGAACCTTGGCGTACAGCTTCTCCTGTTGCATCATGGAACAGTATTTTTGCTCTTTGTTTATAGGCAAAATAGGAAATAGGAAATACTCGTTTTTTTTTCCCCCCGACACTTTCAGAGAGGGGCTTTTAAGACCTTCTCATAGTCAAAACAACATTCTCTTCATGGAAGTTTCTCTAAACAATTCTACTGTCTCAGACATTTCTCATGTGAAACCATAAATTGATCTTCTTCACCTGGAAGAATAACGGTTCTCGTATCCGTCTGTTTATTTAAATCTGTTTATATAGGATAATATAGTTGACAGTCTTCAGCAGGTGGCGCTTTAGCCCGGGTCATCACTGTGATCATATGAATTGACTCATCTGGTGAATGAGTGATGTCATTTCCAACTAAATCGGACAGAGCATGTGTGAACAAAAGAATATGCTATTGTTGAGACATTTGCCTTGGCCACGTCCACATCTTACAAAATATGGCATATGTGTAGTATATTTTTGGTTTGGTATATTATGTAGAATATACTTGCAGTGTGCCACAAAAATCATCTCAATTGTCATTTTGAATGTATAGGTAGGGGGCGCTATACTGGTGGCGGATGATCATTTATGAAGCTCAATCTTTTCAGGCAGGGGGTGGCCTTATGTTCACCAAATATAAATAAATTAGATTAAAGGGCGTGGCTGTAAGGTGCGGTCTAAGATACACAAAGATCCCCAAACACAAAGGGAGCCTTGGCCATGCCCATATCTTACAAAATATGTCATTTGTGTAATATTTTTTGGTTTGGAATATGGTGTAGAATATACTTGCAGTATATTCGCAAGTGTCGCAAAAATCGTAAAAACTGCAATTTTCAAGGTATTGGTAGGGGGCGCTATAGTGGTGACCATTGATGAGTTATGATGCTGAATTTGTTCAGGCAATGGGTGGCCTTATGTACATTAATTATAAATGAGATTGATTAGTGGGCGTGGCTGTAAGGTGTGGTCAAAGGTGTCTATTTTTGACAGAAAAAAGCATGATTTTTGTCGCAGCGCTACGTAAAAACAACAATACTGATCATAAAGAACTGGCAGATAATTGTAGCCTCATATGTATAGATAATATTGGCCAAGTATGACTTTTTTTTCGGCGAAAAAACCTAGGAGTGGTTCACTTAAACATCCGGTGTGTGAAATCGTCTCCAGGATTTCCAACCAAAATGGCCGATTTCCTTTAGGTCAGAGGGCGGAGCTATAATAATGATTTAGGGCCGTCTCCATATGTTCTATCAATGGGGAGCACCCAAATTGGCATAGGTTTTTTGGATATTGCAATGTTATTATAAAGTGTCCACTTGTGATTTCTCAGTCATGGACAAAGTCAGAGTGCTGAAACTCCTCACAGATGTGCAGACTGCCCCACCAAACATCACAGCAAGTTTGGATCAGGTAGCTCATTCGATTAGGCAGATATCGCAATGTTAACTTTTTTGTTTTTCAGGCGCTGAAAATGCGTTTAATGCTATAAAAAGTTTCTACTTCAGTTTTCTCCTTAATCCAACAAGTTACAATAGTGAAACTCCTCACAGATGTATAGACTGCCCCACCATACTATCTCAGTAAGTTTGGAGCAGATCGCTTATGTTCTTTTTTGGATATTGCAATGTTAATATGAAGTGTCCACTTGTGATTTCTCAGTCACAAGTCACACATTGAGACGGCAAACTGATGCACTAAATCCACAGAAATATACAGCGATCACTCGCCTGAGGAAGACCTAAAGAGGTCGAAACGTCGCGGCAGCACGCTTTTATTATTTAATTTTCACTTTTCTTTGCGCAATTTTATTTTTATTTTGGTCTTAATACGCTAAATACAGACGGCCAGGTCGGGCAAATACGACCATAAAACACAAGAACAAGTCTCAACAAAGCACTTCCACACGTCCATTTGCACACAACACGCAGAGATATGCCAAGATATATAAGCCCATGCGTGCCTGAGTCCGGCTGGACTCTGGTTCAGCGCAACAAGCACAGACAATAGAGACGGGACTTTATTGCTGGGGGTCCTCTGGCAAGTGAATGCGCCCGTGCAAAACCGGTCTTCGAGAGAGGACGGGACTTCACTCATTTACCTAACCCTAACCCCTAACCCTAACCCTTTTCCTCTTAAACTTGTAGTTCAAAAATATCAAAATACATTCTATGTCAAACTAAAAGCAGATTATGATTCCTTCTGATTATCTAGCTGATAGGTTCTTAAACTACCTTTAACTTGCTATGCTTAAAACCAACAAATAGAACCTAAGACTCCTAAGATTTGTTTTTTTTTAAGGCAGACACACCACGGGACTGGATCACTCCCGTCGGGGCCATCCTTGGATGAGGGTGTCTAGTGGTAATGGCCGAAACACCCTGTGATTCCAAGGTGCACTACTGAAGATGTGTCCTCTAATTTCACTATGTATTTCAATAAGAACAAGACGACCTTAAAACCCGTAACTTATTCTGAAAACAGTTCAGTTAACAACAAATATTAAAAATAAGACCACTGAAGGATCCAAACCTTATTTTCAAAACAGTTTACTCAATAAACAAAACAGGCTATAATGTTTAAACAAGAAAAGATTAAACAACTCTAAAAGTAGTCCACAAAAACAGATACATTAAACATAAGCTTGGCCTTATACTAAAAAGACGTATGAATATGTCTTAAACACGTTAATGTCCAAACTTCATTTTGAAAATTAAGTGCTTTAATACTTTTACCTTAATTTTAAAACAACTGAAAGATGTAACAACTGTAAAAGTAGTCCACAAAAAAGATAAGCTTCATTTTATACAAAAAAATGTATTGATACATTTTAAACACGTCAATATGGGAACAGGAAACTGCAGACAACGTGCTTTTACTTCTTGCTTCAGAGGAGAGTAGACGCATTTCTTTGAGTTCCGCTTCCTTGCTTATCTTTTCCCCGTGTTATTCAGTGGTAAGAAATCCACATCTACTCAATACAGACTTAATGATACAGTATCATTCCCAAGACTCTCTAACAATGCTCACAATCAACTTGGAGCTAGGCCAAAACGTCAAAATCCTGGTATAAATAGAAGACCCAGGTCATTTGAAAAATCAAATGAAATTCAGTCTCAAGCTA
>JAADKR020121284.1:0-10087 GCA_011763505.2 Lythrypnus dalli | reverse complement strand
AATCCTTTTGCACTGATTACTGCATCAATGCAGTGCAATTTATCACAATATTCTAATTTTTTGAGACAGTCCTGTAAGTTTAGTGGCCCCTCTTTGTTAAATGAAAGATGTGTGAAAATGTGTTTGTGAATTGGTGCATTCTTGTGCATATTTAATTCACTGCTGAAAACCGTGTTTGCTAATAACACCAAATGGCTGTGCACTTGTATATTTAATATCAAATGTAAATAAATAAACTATTGACTATTGAAAAACAAAAATAAATTTCTAATTATATTGGCCTATGTATTGGTATCCAACCCCTGTCATATTGCTCTCTATTTTGAAACGTTTTGTTATTTTAATGTGCTATATAAATAAAAGTTGATTAATTGTTTGAAGGGAGGAGACCTGTGCTCACGTCTGGAGGAGGCCGAACGGGCTCTGGCCCTGAAGCAGGACCTAATTGATAAACTGAAGGAGGAAGTGGAGCAGCAGAAAGGTTCTCTGGAGACGGTGCCCGTTCTCACTGCACAGGTACAACATATTGCAATATAGACTGTACACACATACTGCAGTTATACCACACACTGTTTAGGAACTGTTTATCAAGTTAAGGCAAGATGCCTTTTCCATGCAGTGTTCAATGATGCGATTTTTACCTTTTCTTTATGTTCTACATGTTCGCTTAAATGCCAGAGTTAAAAAAAAGGCCAAACTCGTCTGTTGTGTGTATACTTCCCATGCTTTCCATTCACAAATGTTGACATGTTGATGTGTGACGTACATCAGACCCCCCACATTAAGTTATTGCGTGCCATTGATGCCAATTGGTGTCAATTGTGTTTTTTTACGGGGGGGCCTCAAATAATTTTTTTGTAGAATTTCAAGCAAATAGTGACTTTGATGCTAATATTTTTTGCTTTAGTGACACCTTTGACACCTAAACATTGGTTTCCTTCAATTATAACAATAAAAACAACACTGAGAAAAGAGCTTTTGATTCCAAAATATAGATTTATTTGAAACATTCATAAACTTTTAAACTCTCAGAGGAGCTGACCGTTTGTGTCGCGCTCCGGCTCCACGTGGAGCCTCCCTTCGCATCTGAACCACAAAAAGCTCTCAATGAGCAACCCGGGACAAGCGATCTCCAGCACCATCACCGTCACCACTGCCTCTACCGTCTCTGTCTTGCCGTCTTCTGCGAGCGATGCTCTGTTCGAGCGTTGGCTGCTTTAGTGCGTAACTATCTGCCCTCTTCTTGGCATCCAAGTCGTCGGGAGGGGTAGGAGGATCTTAAAGAGACAGAGGCCAATTTCAAGGCGTGCGGTGCAGGCATGATTAGAGGCAAATTTCTAGCTGGCTGTTTTTTTAATATACAGCATTTACAGACCAACTTAACTTAAATGACCAACATTGTCATTGGAATGCGCTATAAAATAGAAATATTAGCCCAAAAAAAAGTATAATACCCCCCTAATATTTTCTTACGTATAACTACCTTATTCACAAACTGGATAAGATAAAAAAAAACCCTCTTAAATATATATATTTGTGTCTAATATAGCAATAAAATAAACTATAAATTATTATCTGTCTCAATCCATTATTTAGATTTCTTTGCAGAATATATAGGCAATTTTGGGCATTTTTATGCCGAAAATTAACTCATTTCTGTATAAAAACACAACAAAAAAAACCTCACCAGCAACGTCTCGACTTTGGTTGGAGATTTCTTCTCAGTTTCCCTCTTGATCCAAATGATTTTCCTCTTTAGGCGGAGATCTACAAGGCTGATTTTCTGGCCGAAAGAGAAGCGCGGGAGAAGCTGAACCAGAAGAAAGAGGAGCTCCAAGACCAGCTGAACCAGGCTGTGGCCGAGATCGACCGACTCAAACAGGAGGCCACGTCACGGTATTTCCACTAGTTTTCATTTGTCGACTAAATACACACACCTTTTGCACCAATTAAGATGGTTTCAATTTTGCCCACATCGCTCCAGAGTCTTGTGGTTCTTCTGTGAGACAGAAGGTGTGGTCATACATTGCACTAAAATATCCAGAAACATTTCTGTAATGGCTAAAGCAAGGCACTCTTTAGAAAAAACAAATCACTCCACATTCTGAACTGTTCACTGATCTTACCGTACTTAATTTACTGCCCTGAGGTCTGGGGTAATACATACAAAAGTTCACTGGAGTCATTATTCAAATTGCAAAAACGAGCAACATCTATAATGTAGGGTATCTAGAACACACCATCAATTATTTGTAAAGTCCAAAATAACAAAATTATACAATATTGTAGAATTCCAAATGGCACAATACCTATACAAAGCCAGGAATAATTTGCTATGAGGTAACTTACAGAAAATGTTTCAAGAAAGAGAGGGAGGGTACGATTTAAGGGAAAAATTAAACTTCAAAATTCAGAGATGTCGAACAACAATGAAAAGATCCTGCATCACAATCAATGGCGTAAGGCTGTGGAACAGACTGAATGTGGAGCTGAAAGAATGTCCAACCATCATCCAGTTTAAAACTAAATACAAACAAATCCTCTTCACCAGATACACAGAGGAGGGGGCTTGAAAGTATTACTGTTTGTTAGTTTGTTTGTGATGGTGGGGTTAGGTGGCTCTCAGTTGTTATATTCATATTTTTTATTTATATATATTATAATGATCATATTGATAATCGTGTAAAGTTCTATACATTACATTAGGTGTGTACGTCAGTGTGTATGCATGTGTATATACAGTACATATATAAAAGAGACTAGAGGGTAGGATTAAATACTTTTTTACTTCTTCCAACTCCTTTTTCGAGCATGTTAATGATGATTTATTATCAACTATTATTGTTATTGTTTTTTGTTTGTTTTGTTTTGTCGATTTCACTGTTTTATGTTGGAAATAAAGATTACAATACAATACAATATATAATTTATATATAAAAGTTTCATAGCGCAACTTTAAATGTTTGCAGTTTTCTCCCATAAGTAAACCTTTCCGGACTTTTGAGTTTCTTTGGAATTTTTTGTGCGGATCTTTCCATGTAAAGTTTGAAAACCCCTGCCTTTTATTAACGCCTGTGTTTTTGCTGTAGTGCACGGATCGAACAAATGAAGCTGCGGCACCTGGACGACTTCCCGGCTCGAGCCTCGCACATTCCCCAGGCTCCAGGTAAACACGGCCTTAACACATAATTTATATAGCATTTGACAAAAGGCCATATTCAAGGCCTTAAGGCAAGACACTGCAGCAAAACAATTGTTTTCCATTTTCAGGTTTTGGGCCAGTTTGGTCTCTTGACGTAAACTTTCACCAAAGTATTATTGTGATTCACAATAAAACTGTGGGGTGCTAAAGTTTGGGCAACCTTGTTAATTTTCATGATGTTCCTTTGTAAATCATTGGTTCTTAGGATGAAAAAAATCAGTGAAATATATCACATAGTAGATAAACACAGTGATATTTGAGAGGTGAAACTTTGATTGATGTCACGCAGAGTATGTTTTATATAAATCAGTTTAGATTTAAAGCTATTCAAACATCTGTTTGTGTCAAATAAGCATTAGCCTTTAGCTTCAATGCTAAAACCTATATCTTATCAAATATCTTATTTAATAATACTTTAAATAGGTAATCACCATCAAAATGACAGCAGGACTTCCTTTTGTTCCTGTTTAAAGGGATAAACTCTCCTACAAACTTAAAACTTTCTAGTCTTGGACTTTATTTATATTTTGAATGTTTTTTTTTTTTCAGAGGGACTTTTTAATGTTTAATTTCTAGCTTGATTTATTGAGTTTGCCCTAATCCCATAAATTTAAACCTGGCTCAATCCATTGTTCAGATGTTGTCACCAAATATATTGGCAATTTTTTTTAGTTTTAAAATAACCTATGTATATCAGTGGTCAAATCTGTAAAATATAAAATTTTGCCATGGTTTTTGAAATTCAAAACTCAATATATAATTCAAAAGTAGGAGTTAAATATTCCTATGAAATTCCCTATGAAAGAACCCTTAAAAATATTGTTAAGTACAAAACAGGAAAGTTTGGAGTTTGTAGGAGCTACCAAAGTGCAAATATTGTTGCCACACTTGGAGAGAAATACATTTTGAGAAAATGTTCCTTTGAAATTACAATTTCCCATTTAAATCTATGGAGACACATTGAATCAGTGCAATAATTAAACATGTTACTGTGAAGATTAAGAATTTTTGTTTTGAGTAAGTGAAAGTTTATAATAATAATAATATATTTTATTGGTCCCCATGGGGACATTTGTCATATATGTTAAGAGACCAAACTGGCACAAAGCCTGAAAATGGAAACAAAAAGAGTTTTGCTGCAGTGTCTCCCCGTAAGTATTTATTCATTAAACCTAAACATTAAACAGTCTTTACCTCAGCTGAAAGTTAGCAGGAAGTGTTTCTGTGGCATGTTTGCAGGAGTTTTCCCGTTCAACACAGCGCCGCCGCCCTCGTCGTTCCGCGGCCAGGGTTTGTCGAGCGCCGCAGACCAGACCTTGGCCTCGGAGGAGCTGCCCGACCTCTGCTGCCCCAAGTGCAAATACCAGGCCCCGGACATGGACACGCTGCAGATACACGTTATGGACTGCATAAAGTGACTGCTGCGTCGCCACGTAAACACACTGCCACCAATCTAATGCCACCTTGTCCGGCTGCATTTTATAGCAACAGTTTCAAATATAGCTGACGTAAATGCTCCCACGCAATATAAAAAACATTCTGCTTGTACCATCATGATAATCCCGACATTCACTTATCGTTCAATAACTGACAAATAAAAAATGTATTTTTGGGCTTGGTATTTATCGTCAGTCCTTTTCCATATTTTTTTATCTAATTTTTGCAATACTTTAACAACTTTACCGTGTTTTACCGAGTTTCATGTTAAATGCAACATGTTTATTATTGAAGAGTTGTTGATACATGTTTTAAGGCTTATCGTCAACGTTAAGCCTGAAAACAATTTTCTAATTTTCCTGCCTCCGTATATCAAAATTCAAACGTTATCGTGACAGGCTGAGTTATAGCTGCTCTAATTTTGCGTTAATGTACAGTTGTATGGAAAAGTTTGGGCAGGCCTCGTGATTTTCATGATTTTCTTTTATAAATAATTGGTTGTTTAGATCAGCAATCTCAGTTAAGTATATCATATAGCAGACTTACCCCCAGATTCCACATCCTCCGTCTCTGCTCCGTTCACGTCCGTCTGACGACGCAAATGCTTTGCTATGTTAGTGAATGACCGTCAACGTCGACGGACCAAATACGGGCCAAGGCCGAAATACGGACCAAATCTCCGGCCGAGCGCCACACAGGAGAAACGCCCACAGCATCCACTTTGTCAACGTTAAATTATACAAAAAGAGAACGTTTATTACAAATAAAACATATGTTTTTTTAAATGCTCGCTACTAAGTATGCTGTTATATATAATATTGCATGCAAACTGTGAACTTTATCTGATTTTTGTGGTATACCTTTTGAGGGTACACAGAAAAAAAGTCTAATTATACACGTAGATCTATATATTTATATAATTTATCACATGAACTCTTGCACATTCTCTCCTCGGACTTCAAGCAACCCCGGAACCCCAGAACGTTGTACTTGTTTCTCTACATGAATGCCTTGGTAGATTTTGAGCAGTGTTTATGGTCGTGGTCTTGTTGTAGCCCTAGCACAACTTCAACTTTGCCACTGATTCTTAAACATTGTTCTCCTGAATCTGGTGATATTGAGTGAAATCCACGCGTCCCTCAACTTTCACAAGATTCCCAGCACCTGCACTGGCCCCACATCATTATGGAACCACAGCCACATTTTACTGTGGTTTTTCTTGGAATGCTGTGTTCACTTCTTATGTTTCATCAGTTCACAGCACTTTATTCCTAAATTAAGCTTGTCCAAATGTGCTTTAGCAAACCTCAAGTGACTGTGTTTGTGGTGTGTGGCAGAAAAAACGTCTGCATTACTCTCCCATGCAACATCTTCTTGTGCAAAGTGCGCTGAATAGTTGAACGGTGCACAATGACTCCATCTGCAACAAGATCATGTTGTAGGTCTTTGGAGCTGGTCTCTAGGTTGACTGTGATTGTTCTCACCATCCTTCGTCTCTGCTTATGAGATTTTTCTTGGCCTGCCACTTCAGGCTTTAACTAGAACTGTGCCTGTGGTCTTCCATTTCTTCACTATTTCTTTACAGTGGAAACTGAAGCGGAAAACTTTGAGACAGCTTTTTGTATCCTTTCCCTAAGCCACAATGTTGAACAAACGTTGTTTTTAGGTCATTTGAGAGTTGTTTTGAGGCTCCTGTATTGTCACTCTTTGAAGAAAATGCAAAGAGGAGAAAAACTTGCAATTGGCCTTAAGTACTCTTTCTCATGATTGGATTCACCTGTGTATGGAGGTCAAGGGTCACTGATCTTACCAAACCAATTTTGTATTCCAAAAATGTGTGCTAAAGATATTAAAATCAATAAAATGACAAGGGTTCCCAAATTTAGGCACCAGCCAAATTATGTTTAAAATAATTTTACACACTTTCTATAAATCCTATAAATTTAATTTAACTTCTCAAATATCACTGTGTTTATCTGCTATGTGACATATTTAACTGAAATTTCTGATCCAAACAACCAATGATTTATAAAGGAAAATCATGAAAATGATCATGGGTACCCAAACTTTATCATAACAATGTGTCTTAATTATCATTACATTTAATTCTATTCAGGTTAAATTTAAGGAAAAAAATAGTTCTTGTTGAGAATAATTGCACCAATGGTAAATAACGATTCACTCAATATTGTTTATCACATTAAATGCTTTAAAATGCTATATTGTTATGTGTTCTTAATGTGTTCCCTTAGATTATATTGTCTATTTCTTTTTTTTTTTTTTTAAGCTGGGCACCTGATTATCCCTTTTTAACCTGAACTCGTTTCTAGCTCTGTGGTGGCAAAAAGAAATGTAGTCTAAGCCAGCATAGAAGTTTAGTTTTGCAGTTTTAAAGAGGGAATACACTAAAACTTGTCTTAAAAAAGTATTTTGGAGTATTGAGATTTTGTGTTTTATATTTTGAAATCATTAGATAGCATGGTGGCCTGGGAGCACCCATACTGCTTCGCGCGCCCCATTTCATTTCTCTCTCTTCTCTTTCAAAAAAGCCTGGGGACAAAGGCAAGTGAAGGACCTGCTTTTGGTCTCCAATCACAGAACGGGAGGGACAGCAAGACAATACTATTCGACACTTCGAGCTTGTAGTTTTTAATGTTTCTGTATCTAAGATTGCAGCAGATGTGATGCTCTCTTTCAATGTAGCCTTAAACAGTTTTCTTAAAATGATAATAATAATAAGCTGTGTTCTTCCTCATCTATTTTACTCCACCCTACATACGACATCTGGCATAATTGATACAATTGGTACAGAGCAGACACTTATTATAGGCACTTGTATCACTCATTAAACAACTCTGGTTAACCACGCCTCTTCTTACCACATGTCCAGACTAAATATCACTTGTGATTTAGTCTGGTGTGAACCAGGCTGTAGCATGGGATAAAAGTTGGGGAGACTTGTGTGGAGCTTGTCCTGCTAACCTTAACCCTTTTTGTTTAGAGTAGTTGAAAGTTTATATGTTCAGTGACCAAACTGGCCCAAAACCTCAAAATGGAAAATTGAGTTGAATTTGCTGGCCATCCCCTTTAAGTGAAACTTTGAACTGTTGCTACAAGATGCTGCTGTGCACAATCAAACACGACCACACACCGAAAACACGCTGCAGACAAACGCCACGGACTGGATGCAGTAACCACTTGCCCGGTTTTCTTTACCTTCACTGTCACTGTCGCGTCCGGAAACGATTTATACTCGCCCAGTGTTTGTGCGTAGTCATTTTGAAAGTACTATGCGAATGACGAAGTACTTCTGTTTAGTAAAAGTAGTATTCTACTGCATCATTTACGAATCTACGGGCTGCGTTCAAGTGACGTTCTTAGTTTGACCCTGTGAAGGACATAAAAAAATGTATTGCAAAAATTAGGCATTTAATGCATAAAAAATGCCAAAATTGTCTATATTTCCAATGAGGAAATTTAAATAATTGATGGAGCTAAATTTGAATTGATGGTTTTATGATATGTTTTATGCATATTGCATACAAAGGTATTTTGGATATCTTGTTTAGTTTTTTAATAAGCTAGGTATTAGTTGAAAAAAAAAACTAATTTCACATAGTTTTTAAGGGTTTAATGCCAATAAGTTAGGCAAGGAATTAAATATTAAAAAAATCCCTCTGAACAAACTTTGGAAATATTGTTAAGACAGGAAGTTTGGAGTCTGAGAGCGACCGGTGGAGATGTTGATGGGGATCACGTGTGAGGAGAGAAAGTGCCGCTGTTGAAAACTAGATAAAAATCTCAACATTGACCACTGCGAGCAGCGTCTCGCCTTAAAAAGTAGGGTCAGCAGCTTCAGCACGGTCTGATAAGACACATTGGACAGATACAACGTTTATAAAGGTAGAGGACAGTTTTAGGTTTTAAGTCAAAGAAATCTGGATTTTTCTCGCAGTGGGCAATGAAGAGTGTAGCTAATTTCCTCTTTAACATGTTTGCTTTAATGTCAGAATTAAAAAAAAAAGTCCAGACTTTCTTCTTTTCCCACGCTTTCTCATTCACAAACGTCGACATGTTTGATATCAACGTATCATACGTCAGACACCCCACATTAATATGTAATCCAAATATGGTCATTTCCTTTCTGAGAAACTCCAGAAGCAGAGAAAGGCAGTCTTGCGCATGTGCAGACGTTCCAAAACAAAAGCGCTCATTTTCTCCAAATAAGTTTTTCCTACAATTACAGGCTTAACAAGATTTTTTAGAAGGATTTCAGAGGGATTTCTTAATATTTAATTCATAGCCTGATATATTGAATCTTGAATCCCAAAAACAAGATGAAATTTGATTCTTTTTTTTTTTTTTTTACAGATATTCTCACAAAAATCTAAGTTACTCAGAACTAAACGACATCCAAAATCTCTCTGAAAAATGGGTCTTTGTAACTTATATACCAATAAAATAAAACTCCGCTAAAATATAACAGACATCTGCTATTTTTACCTGCAGCGTCTCCCGTTCACAATGACACAATATAACCCAGAAGTACGGGTCAAAGCGTTGAAACCGCTAAATAAAACAGTTTATGGTCAGAACAAAGTTAGAAGATGGCTTGAAAATATGTTTCTGTCACATGAACGTAGCCTTTAGAAAAACAAAAACTACAGCCGGGGTAAAATGTGAAATATTTGTACGTTTTGAAGCGAGGTCGTAGTAAATGTTGCGTGAAGTTCTGATGTTTTAGACACGGCCTTTCTCTGTGTCCAGGGCTCGACATGGCATCTCTGGCCTTTTCCCGAGTGTCTATACAGGAATGAAGTAAAAAGTACAAATTCTATGTAGTTTTATTTTACTTCAGTATGTTTTATGTTACTTTTACTTTACTTTAGTACGCTTTCTGATACTTTTACTGTACTACTTTTTGAAATGGAATCAAAGTATTAATAATACAAAGCATTTATATAATCAAAGTATTTTCAACAATGGCGTGGTTTAGACCTGATTTAGTCCCGGTTTAGTCCCGGTTTAGTCCTGGTGTAGTCCCGGTTTAGTCCTGGTGTAGACCTGGATTAGACCTGGTTTTTAGTCCTTATTTAAACCTGTTTTTTTTTCTTTTATAGTCGATACAAATTCAGATAAACTATAGATATGTTTCTATGGCAACATTAAACCAACTTCAAGTGGTTTGTGAGAGCTAAATGTTAGCGCTAATGCTAGTGCTAATGCTAGTTCTAATGCTAGTGCTAATGCTAATGTCAAGCCCTGCCTGTGCCTGTGCTTCTCAGAGCGTCCCAAACTGCTCAGAGATGGAGCAGGAAGGGACCCGCGTGCCACAGTTTGGGAAGCTCTGCCAGCGTAGCCTTTTCCTGTGCTCTGAGTTCATGTGCGTTCGTGGCACTTCACGTTTTCTCTGAATGTAACTCACCGTTCTTCTTTGCGGTATCTGTA
>JAADKR020121178.1:0-10088 GCA_011763505.2 Lythrypnus dalli | reverse complement strand
ACCAAAACAAGGCAAAAAAGACAAAATCAGGACCAAAACAAGGCAAAAAAGACAAAATCAGGACCAAAACAATGCACTAAAGACCTTTCTGAACTGACCCTTTTTGATGGATGTATTTGACAGAGGCATTAGTTCATTTTCTCTGTTTCACCTTCAGCTCTTGGTCAGAAACTCTGACCTTCTGCTGTTTGAGTGACTCCTGGAAAACCATTACTCCTGATTCCTGAGGCTACAAGATCAATCTGAAAGTGTCAGGAGTGTTCTGACGGCTACAGATGTCAGATAAGAAGTCAGAAAAGCCAAGGTTGCTTTGTTTACGTCTGTCAGAAAAGAAAAGCTGCCTCACTCTTGGATAATTTACAGCCAGGAAAAAATAAATCCCAATCAAAAGTGAGTAATGTTTGGCTTGTTCTTGTTCTTGTTCTTTCATGTGGAAATAAACACAGTCTGCAGTAGCTTTACGACATTTTCTCCTTTGGGCTACACATAACTTCATTCATCAAGATTACATCCACATTACAGCAAGTTTTAACAAGAACGTTCAGCCTCAAACACAACAGAAAACTGCTTTGATGCCAAGGAAGTGAAGGTTTTATCGTCTACTTTCTAAGTTTAGACTGTTTTCTCTTACAGCATGTATTTTTATTTTTCGGAAATAGTCCTTTAAATGATCAAAGTACTTTTATGTCAATTTGAATGATATTGAGCTGTCAGTAAGATAGATTGATATCAATATAGAAAGATAAATAGCTAGACAGAAAGCTAGAAATATAGAAGGCTAGAAGGATAGAAAGGTAAAAAGATTGAAGAATATAAAAATAGTAGGATAAAAGGATAGAAAGATAGAAGGATGGATAGATAAATGATAGATGGATAGATAGATGAATGGATAGACACTGTAGATTGAATGATAGAAGAATACAATGATAGAAGGATACAATGATAGAAGGATACAATGATAGAAGGATACAATGATAGAAGGATACAATGGTAGAAGGATACAATGATAGAAGGATACAATGATAGAAGGAGAGAAAGATAGAAGTATTGAAGGATGGAAAGATGAATAAGACAAGAATTTTACACTGTTCTTTAAAATAAATTGTCACTGTCCCCTGTTATAGAAGATTTTTAAAATACTGTACTCATCCTATGTTAATATAATGCTATGAGAAAGTGTATTAGAAAGCTGTTTTAGGCCCTTCCTGCTGTAATCCCTGTATCTCCTCATGTAAACGTTCAGGAGCTCTGAGAAAGTGCATGGTCTCATATAGAAATAAAGGAAGTTTGTTTAAACCCGTTTGTCTGTGCCCTCAGTGAAAAGCCGGACAGGAAGAGCCGTATCACCCAGAGTTCCCACATCAGCGGCCGTAATGCGAACACAATGGAGCTCAGCTTTGTTTCTGTGGGCCCCTGGAAATGTCTGCAAAAACAAAGGAGACGAACTCCACTGTGGCCAGGACTAACGCAGTTTAAAAGAGCTTATTCTGGTGGAATTCACTTAGGACAGTGGGATTTCAGAAACACAACTTTTAATGGAAAGTAGTGCTAGTTTTGCAGCTCATGATACAAGAAGAGAAGAAATTAGTTCAGTCATATTTGCGCTTGAATCCAATGATTGAACTGTACAAATGTGCATGTATGTATGCCTATATATGTATATTATTGTGATATTTTAACAAAATCAGGAGCATAACAAGGCACAAAAGACTAAATCAGGACTAAAGCAAGGCAAAAAAGACAAAATCGGGAGCAAAATGAGACACAAAAGACTAAATAAAGGAGTAAAACGAGGCCCAAAAAACAAAATCAGGAGCATAACAAAGAACAAATGAAAAAATCAGGACCAAATCCAGGCACAAAAGAGAAAACTAGGAACAAAATGAGGCAAAAAAGACTAAATTGAGACCAAAAGAGACTGAATAAACAAAATCCGGACTAGAACAAGGAACAAAAGACAAAATCAGGACCAAAATGAGGCACAAAAGACAAAATCAGGACTAAATCCAGGCATAAAAAACAAAATTGGGAACAAAATGAGGCAAAAAGATAAAACCAGGACCAAAACAAGGCACAAAAGAGACAAAATCAGGCCCAAAACAAAGCATTAAAGACAAAATCAGGACCAAATCCAGGCACAAAAGAGAAAACTAGGAACAAAATGAGGCAAAAAAGACAAAATCAGGACCAAAACAAGGCTCATATGGAACAAAATTAGGCCAATTAGAACTAAAATTGAGCTTTTGCACATTTAAAAGTTCCAAAAGTTTTAAGCAGAGTAGGCAAAAAATGTGATATGAATATTGCATCACCAAATACATATATTGTGCAGCTCTATAAATATATATAAATAACTAGTAATTATTTTGTGTGAGGTTTGTTGAGTCCAGCGCAGACAAAAGGCGGACGGAGAGTTCCATTGTGAGGTTCTGACTTCATGCTCACTTTTATAGAGCTGCTCTTCTCTAAAGGTCAGATCTCTCAGTTTCACTCCAGGGGAAATGTCGCACACTCAGACGACCTTCTTTAACCGAGGCTAATGACCCCAGACTGAGGATATTACCCAAATCATAAAGTATTTTAACTCAATACTGTCAGAAATATAGAGAGGAGATTATCAATTTTAACTTATATTTATATTTATATTGATTCAATATTTACCTCTTAATATACTTGAGTTTTATGTGGTTTGTTCCTTTATACTTGTGTAAATGAGACCAAATGAAATATAATAAACATGCACTTTTATGTATAATGGCAGCTTTAGAAGTATATTTTGCTGACAATACTATATACAATATACAATGTAACAATATAACAATGAAACTGCAAATTGCAATGACTATTTCTGTCAGAAAATGTGTTTTTTTTTGTCAAAATCGTGCAGAAACAAAGATGTAAGGATAGAAAAATAGAAGTTTAGAAGGATGGATAGATAGATAGATAGATAGATAGATAGATAGATAGATAGATAGATAGAAAGATAGAGACGATAGAAGAATAGACAGATAGAAATATTAAAAAATAAAAAGATAAAAGGATAGTATTTGCAATTTTTCTGACAGAAATTGTGATTATTATTAGCTTTTTGGTCAAAATTGCACAGAAACAGCTCAGAAACAACAGCATCTTAACATTGTCTCTTTTAAAATGAGCCTAAACTACATAAGAAATCACAATGCAGTCCATAAAGATGCTTATTCCATGTTCCAGATGTTGTGGAAGCTGTATCTGACCCACATCCTCCTGCAGTCTCACTTCTGATCTCTGCTTCTGAGCGACAGAGAGCTGCAGGCTCCTCTTCCTCCTCTTCCTCACATCCTGCTCCTTCTTTTAAACATGAAGCTCAAACTCTCTCTGCCCCAGAGCTTCTTCCTCTTCCTCTGTTTTATCTGCACAACAACCTCCAGAAGGTGATGCATAATCTGAATATCTGCACTGTGAGCAGACGTGGATATACAGTGAGCTCAGGCTGGAAACTTCTGCAGGAGTTTAACAGGAGACAATGGCTCAGAAGTGAGAAAAGGTCAGGTTTTAACCAGAAGTTCCTGATTTTGTCTTTTCTGCCTTGTTTTGGTCCTGATTTTGTCTTTTGTGCCTTGTTTTGGTCCTGATTTTATTTGTAACTTCCCAATTCTTTACCGGAATAGACTTTATAAGCAACTTTCACAATCTCCAGGGTCACTTTTCAGGGTCACAGTCACGGAAAAACTACAAAACCAGCTGCAAGTTCATGGAAATGTAAACAAATGCTTTACAATTATATGCACAGTATGATTCCCACAAAAGTCTGAGTTGAGAATATATTAAAGGAGGACATAATAGAAGTTGTTCCTTGAAAATAATCAGGTATAAGGGGCTTTAAGCTATGTCTATGAAATCTATGAATAAACCCTAAATCCACCTAAGATTGTGAAAATCCAGACTCCAGTAAATCAGGGCTAACATTTAATTAAAACCTGCCAAGTCCAGCAGAAACACAAGGTCCGGCCTCAAACAGAGGTGGCCCCATTACACTGGGAAATACGGTAATGACAGGTAAGAATATACAGCAGTTCTGCCTTACATGTGTAAAGGGATTAAGGATTAAAGGATTAGATGGAGAGAATCTGCTGACAGAAACAAGTGAGTCACAGGAAAGTCACTCCTTTTAGAAAGTGTCACTTTTTTTGTCTTGTGTGCCTCGTTTTGGTCCTGATTTTGTTTTTTGTGCTTTGTTTTGGTCTTAATTTTGTCTTTTGTGCCTTGATTTGTTAAAAATATACTTAGAATATGTGTTTAAATTGAATGGAACATATCGAAGTGAAGGAAAAAATCATAATACTCACATATTTGAAGTTTTTTCCAATATCTTGCAGCCCTAATGATAAATGCAGTTTCCCTTTGCCCCAGAACTGAACCCACAGCCTCCTTTAAACCTCCTTTATTCCCCTTTAAACCCCCTTTAAACCCCACATGTTGGAGATGGGCTCAGACTTGTTTATCTCAGAACCTTTGGGGCTTCTCTCGGTTGCAACATTCCTGCCTGGTTTTCTGTGTTTCTCGGCGACAGAAGGGGAGCCCCACTGCCCCACATCCTCCAGAAAAAGAGGAAAAAGACTCTTCCAGGAGGACTTTAGAAACACCACATGCATAAAGGATTTAAACCCTTTTAAACCCTGGCTGTTTTCAATCTTCTCCAATGATCTGCCTCTTGTTTTAAACCAGGGATTCCCAAACTTTTCAGGCCGAGAACCCCAAAATCAACACACCAACAACTCGAGACCCCCCACTATAAAGTATAATTTGCATTTTATATAATTTTAGATGCAAAACATTCAAAATCTGGTTAATTGAGGTCTATTTTGGCTGTGTATTTCAATATTTGGTCCAAATTCACTGAAATATACTGTTTCTTAGCAAAAATACAGACAATTAATATTAATAAACAATGTCATTATCAATAAACAAACAAACCCTGGCAACATTTCCATCCCACAGTTTTCCCTGAACACATTGAACCACATTGAGTATATTTCACAGTGTTTTTGCAGGGTTGTCATTACAAATATATATATTTTTTTGACTGACCATGTCCAGCTCCTGGGAGACTCTCCGTTTGCGCAGCTCCTCCATGCGGTCGCTGACGTCGCTGAAGCAGGTGTTGTAGTATTCGGAATACTCCTGAGCCAGGTCATCTATGTTCCCCAGAGAACCATCCTGAAAACACAAGAAAATACAGGATATTTAGTATTCTGAGTACTCCTGAGCGAGATCATCTATGTTCCCCAGAGAACCATCCTGAAAACACAAGAATACAGGGGCATTTAGGGCAAAACAGGCAGGAAATACAAGATTTATATATCTGCAGTGCACCTGTGTCTCTATAAAACACTCTGTAATAAAGTTGAGCACAGCTGCCCTTTACTTTCTCTATTTCCAGCTTTACAAAACCCAAATATCACAAACACTTACAATTAGTGGCTTAGAGTCAGGAATGTTCCGGGTCAAACAAGTGAAACTGAAAAAACTTTACCATCAGGAACAGAAACTGAACTAAATATGACTGTACAAAACCGACAATTCATGCAATCTTTATAAATCCAGATTGAGTCTGATCATTTCCGGGCTTTGTTTGGACGAAGGCATCAGAATAAACAAAGGATGCTGCTCATATAACAGGAGCTAATACGATGCTAATGCTACAACAGGAGCTAATACGACATTATGTGGACGTTTCTCTGCACCAGATACAATTCAAAACATCTTTAATAATAATATAATGAAAACTGTGACCAAAAGCAAATATTAGCATGACTGAGGCAGTAGTTTTGTTAAAGTTGTATCACTTGATCCACTTTTCCTCACTCTGAACATTTCAGAGTTTAGTTTTTTCACAGTTTGAGTGGCGTTCCAATGCATTTTTCTCTCCTTTGTCCCCTGACCATTGCATCTCTTCATAACTTAAAAGTGATCATCCATTACTATATCTGAAAAAAATACATCGCAAGTTTATTTCTCTTGTAAAAGCCCACCCAAAAAGTGTCTTTGTGTACACTTCCTGAAGAAATCAACTTTCCATTTCCTCCCTCTTTCCATTTAATCTGTTTTAATCTGATGTTACCTCGTTTACCCTGCACCTTTTTGTATATTTCTATGTTTTTTCCAGTCCAGCTGCTGCAGAGTGAATGGTGTTGCCCTCCTCTGAGCCAGGAGCCTGAGCCTGAACACTCGGCCTCAGTTTGTGGACGGGTGCTGCTCTCCTTTGGGTGCCAGGCCTGGATGAATGGCACCCTGTGAGTCTGTAGTAAACACTGGGACAGGAGGCCAAAGAAACGAGTGTCTGGGGCTGAGGAAGAGCATTGGGATGCAGCTCCCGCTCAGGAAACACCAAAACAAACAAACCAGGAGCAGGAGGAGGAGTTATGAAATAGAGACTAAGATAAGTGGAAGGATAAAGAAGATCTGATGGAGAAATATTGCTTAAGAAATGAAGATGGAGCTGTTGCAAGGGATTTCCAGGTTGCAGAATTTCACAAGATGGAAATCATGCATTCCACTTTTAACCTCAAATGGCCTAGATCCAGGGTCTTCAACTAAAAGTACTCGAGGTCCACAAATTTTACATTCGTCTTTGTTTGGGTCTGAAATTTGCAGCGTTATATACAGTATAAGACCTTATTTAATAATATTATTGCAATAAATTTAAATTCAGCTTTTTCCATATGATCAAACTTATTTAAAAATATAATAATGTAAGAAAATAAAAAGCAAATAAAATGAAATAAAAATCATCATAACAAAATGAAATAAAACAAAAAGAAAAAAGAAAAACAATAAAATTAATAAAATAAATAAATAACAAATATGAATAAAATAAATAATGAATAAAAATAAAATAAAAAGCAAGATAGTAATAAATAAAAAAACTAAAACAGAAAAGGGAAACAAATAAAAGCAAAAAAAAACATTTAACTATCTGTAGCCTTCAGATTGGTTTTAACACAGTGTCTTGTGCAAAAGCTCCTGTCGCCTCCTGAGGAACTCTGCCATGTGCAATCAAAAAATCAGGTATAGTGCCTTTAAATTCTTGAATATTGCCATTAGTGTCCCATTATGCAGTAGAGTAGCCCAGTGTTTGACCCCATGCAGATCCCAGAGTCAGGAGATAAAGAGAGGCATGTAAACACGTGTTTTTCTGTTTTCGGTCGGAGCTCGTGCCGATCTCGTCGTTCACGCGCACATTACTGGGATTCCTCTAATTCTCCAGTGGCATGAGCTCACAGGGTCGGAGCAGCTGCCCACCCCCACAGGGAAATACGATATATCCACAGGGAAAACCGATATATCCACAGGGAAAACCGATATATCCACAGGGAAAAGTGATATATCCACAGAGAAAATCAATATCCATACAGTGAAAACCGATATCCAACAGTGTAATGTACAGAGGAACCATGAGAAAGCACATAACGCCCAGTGGAGATACTAAACTTTTATTTAAGTGCTTTATACTAGGGCTGCATGATATTGAAAAAGCTTGTGATATGCAAAACAAGACAAAAAAGACTAAATCAAGATCAAAACAATGCACTAAAGACAAAACCAGGAGCAAAACAAGGAACAAAAGGCAAAATCAGGAAGAAAATTAGAAATAAAAGACTTAATAAGGAGCTAAAACAAGGCACAAAAGACAAAATCAGGACTAAAACAAGGCAAAAAAGACAAAATCTGGACCAAAACAATGGAAAAAAGATCAAGTAAACCTGCTATACTAACCACCCATAGCCCTTGTGACACTAAAAGGTCAAAAAGACACTAATATCAAAGTTTTGTTTATATTTTTAACCTAAAAGTTCCATAGTGCACATTTAAAAGCCCCATAGTCATAAACAGTGAACCGAGTGGGAGTTTGTTTCACTCACGCCGGTTATTAAGAAACTAAATTCCCATTGTGTTCCGACATGGAGGGACTAATGGAGCAGATTTATGACGTAAGCCCAGACTGAGGCCAACTCCCAAAGCCAGACTCCAAACAATCGCAACAATGGCCACAAACGCCACAGAAACACCCATGTTCCAGAGAGTTTACTGTAAAGCTGCTCAGAGCTGCTTTACTCCCTTTCAAACATGGCTCCTCCCACAGGAAACATGGCTCCTCCCCCAGAGAACATGGCTCCTCCCCCCAGAGAACAGAAACACCCATGTTCCAGAGAGTTTACTGTAAAGCTGCTCAAAGCTGCTTTAAACGAGGCTCCTCCCACTGAGAACATGGCTCCTCCCCCTAGAATACATGGCTCCTCCCCCAAGAGAACAGAACAAAGTGTCATTTCTGTCCCTTTTCTGAGACTTTGTGCAATTGACAAACAGAAGGAAACATTATGAGAAACACTTGAATGAAGAGCAGAATTAAGAGGAGGCTTTATTCTGTGGAATACGGTATTTTGGGCCACAACAGTCGGACTTTTTATGAAGGAATTAGGCCACAAAGACTATTTACAAAGGCTATTTTTATAATTACACATGTAAACTGGTTTAATTGTGCTTATGCCAACGATATTTTATTACATCCATTGTTTTATTGCAATAGGAATCAATGTTGCAGAACTAGTTTGACCAAGAACTGAATTTGGTTCTGCATTCTTATTCTGGAGATATTTGACAACAAAACAAAAACAACAACTTGATATTAAGTGCTTCTTTAATCTTTTAGTGACCCAGTGACTATGGGTGGTTATCATAGTGTCTTTACTTTCCAATAGTCTTCCCTCTTCCATGGAAACATTGATCAGAAAACTTGTAAATCAACCTTTTTGACCAATTTGTGGCTAAAAAGAAGAACATTCACTTTAAAAAAGCTAACACTATTTGAGAATTTCAGATAAATATGATTAGGTTTGCAATTTATGCTTGAACATGTGTCCTCAGCAGGACAATGTCAGGATCAAGGCAGGACTTTTTTTCCAAATATCCTGCTTTTACCAGGAGAATGTGGCTCACTGTATGTGGAGAACTACTAACCGAGAAGTGAACTCTGAATCTAATTGAAGAATCACATGCATTTGAGTTTGAGGAGGTCAGGACAGGTTTCATGCACAGTGTGACCTACTGAGGCAGAGGACAGAGACATTTAACTTTACAGAGGCCTTTGCAACATTTTTTCTTTGCTGCATTACTACTATTAATAACTAAAACCTGTCCTTCATTTGCATTTAGAGTCTAAACTTGACCCTTGAGCTGAGGGCCACCCAGGACGACACTAAACCTCACACTCCTCACACTCTCCACACGTCAATATCTCATTTCAAGGCTGGAAAAGGCACATTCCAGGCTCTTTAAAGGCGTCTGGTTGTGGGCGGGGCTTAGGTTCTCCAGGCCTGGACCCGGGTCTACACGGCGTTGTCCATTGTTTTCCTTGTGACTGTGTGTTCTCATGGGGAAAGGACAATGACAACAGTTTAATCTGATGTAATGTTAGAGCTGCAGGGGAGGGACACCTTTCATTGGCCAGGACAAAGGGGGCGGGGCTTGAGCGTGCAATATTAGAGCAGTAAAAGTATGTATGTATGTAGTTGTATGTAAGTTCAAAATCTGGACCAAAACAAGGCACAAAAGACATAATCAAGAGCATATAAAGCACTAAATGCAAAATCAGGACAAAAAAGAGGCACAAAAGACAAAATCAGGACCAAAACAAGGCACAAAAGACAAAATCAGGAAGAAACAAAGCACAAAAGACAAAATCTAGACCAAAACAAGGAACAAATGGAACTAAATTAGAAAAATTAGCTCTAAAATTGAGCTTTTGTACATTTAAAAGAACCAAATGTTCTAAGAAGAGTATGCAAAAATTCAGTGATTTTGCTATATGGATATTGCATCACCAAATATCGCGATACTATACATTTTGCGATATATTGTGCAGCTCTAGTTTAAAGCTCCAGCAGACAGAAGTTGGCAGGAGATAATTGAAGCATAAGGAGCTGAAATGCTGGAGTTGGAGGCAGATGTTTCCGAGACAGATCGATATCTGCGTCTCTTGTATATTCTTAGCTCAAAAGCAGCTCTCCATAAGAAGTCAGTGTCAGAACCATAATCTGAGCTGTGTT
>JAADKR020120996.1:0-10088 GCA_011763505.2 Lythrypnus dalli | reverse complement strand
CTGAGGAGCCGCACGGCACGGACAGTGACTCTGACTGCGAAGAAGGGGACACTGGCATGTCTACTGGCATGTCTACTGGCATGTCCGCTTTAGCGCAGCTGTTTAATTCAGACACAGAGGATGAGGACTTCGATGGGTTTGAATAATGCTTTGTAAGTACTTGAATAAAGCACAAACAAACTCAGTTTTGCTCCCGCTCTATTTTTTAATACGCAGTTGAGGTATTTAACGTATATAAAACCCGCGCCCTATCGTGCAGTGCGCCCAATGTGTGTGTTAAATACAGTAATTGCACACATAACTGAGCATGCGCCTTTTCGTACGGTGCGCCTTTTGGTCGGGAAAATATGGTAGTTTAAAGTTTTAAAGACACTGGGGAACACACTCTCATCAATAGGGTTATTTATGATCTGTGTAACAGCAGGTGCTAAAGACTCCCTGTGTTTTTTTTTTTTTAAATGAGGGAGCTATCAAGTCCCCAGTAGTCTTTAGCTTTTGAGCTGGATAAGAACTGCGTTACTTATGTTATCTGTTTTAGAAGGTTCAATGTGTTTGAAACACAAAGCCTCACTATTGTAAGTGAAAGGCTGAGGTGAAGCAGAGAAAAGGAAAGTCAGAGGTGAACTGGATGATTTCATATACTGAATCTACAAAATAATTATTGAAATATAAACCAAATAAGTACAAAATCAATAAATGAAATAGTTTGCAACTGTTGGATTTAGTATCTATTTCCAGTTCTATTTTTACACTTAGTCTGCCTCTTTCCAGTTATTTCATTATATATTTATATTTATTATTATATATTTCATTATAGCTTCGATGATCAGTTGAGAACTGGAGTTACACTATGGCTGCTCTGTTATTTTTCCAAAGACACACATCTGGATTGAAAACATTTAGGGCGAGATCTAGATGGCGAAGGCCCAGGGCGCAGAGCCTTAGCGCAGGGCGCAAAGCGTCGGCGCAGATATAAGGCGCACCTTCTCGTGATTGCGCTGTGCGCCGCAAGAGTGGGCGGTAACGGGGCTGGACATTGAGGAGGAAGGAAAGAGGAGCGCTTCTGACTGGTTATCAGCTCGACAGAGCTATTTTGCCTCTCCTCGTCTCACCCCCATCAGTCCGCTACATAAACATGGCATCTCTAGCTTTGATATTGCATAAAACCCAGAACAGAAGAATAGGATTTCTGCAATGAAAAAAGGTTTTTTACAGAATACCATTCCTTCACAAGTTTTCTGTCAACCACTTGTATCCAAAAGTACTTCTGCTGCCCTCTCACTAAACTTTTGCTGGTGGTGTAAACATCGAGCAAGTATTTTCTTCCTCCAACCATTGAGAAATTGTTTCCAGGGATACCTTGGGAAAGCTCCTGGGCAATTTAGACCATTCAAAATTGCCTTGTGTGACAAAACAAGAGCAACTCCCAACAGGTTTTTTACAATACACACACATGCATGACGCTATTGTTTGGAGATGTAAACACCCCATTCAAACCACGTGACCCGTAAGCCAATTAGGTCCATTGGGATACAATTTACATGTAAACACACTGATGTCCCCCATAAAAACATCTACATCGGATATAAAAAAATGTCAATATCTAATTTATAGCCAGATTTAGTGAGTCTTGCCCTTGAGTTCCCCTTTTGTCGTGGTGGGGGAGTGTGAGTCCCTGGAGAGCTGGAGAACTGGAAGTGTCTGGACATCTCTCCTCCGGCTGCTGCTTCTGTGACCTCACCCCGGAAGGAAATGAATAGATTTATTGCGCTTTAAGTCACAAATCTTTTCCAGTACTAGCTATTTTACTCAAAGTTCTATAAAGCATAGAAGAGTTCCATTTTTGTCAACAAGGCTCTAAAATGGTCTATAGAGAACATTTAGTTTTAGGGTGCATCTATATTCCTGGAAACATAATTTATTTTACGTTATTTATTTCTTTATTTACAGTGTTTTGCATTAATGAAAACATGCCGTGCATGCATAGACATCAATAGACTTAAAAACATTGTGTTGGTGCCTCAGAAATGATAATTTGCGCTTTATAGTTGGAAATAATGTCTCTATAAGAATTAAATAGTAACAGCCTAGAGCTAGTGAAGACTTTGCCTGGGGCTCCCCCTGCAAGCAGCAGAGGGAAAAACTTATTTAAAAAGTAGCTTTCAGTTGGGATTTACAATGTGGTAAGCAGCCTCAGCATGGCCTGATAACACACTTTGAAAGATACAATGTTGGAATATGGCCTTTAAAAATGTGGAGGACACTTTCAGGTTTTAGCAATGACACAATATAACCAGGAAGTATAGATTGAATAAGCTGAAACCATGGAAGAAGAAACTGAGGATTACTAAAAACTGTGAGAATGAAATTAAATACTACTCCAGGTCTGTTTTTGACACAGGGTCAACCTTATAACAGCTTAAAGAGTTAATAGGTAAATTTTGCAAAGTATGTCCCCTTTAAAGAGAATGAACGATCTATTTCCACTGTGTCTGCAATACCTGCGTGAAGCTGCACAAAAGCAGGAGAACAATGACCCAGATGCCCTTCCAGACCGCCATTTTCTTCCAGCTGCAGCCACAGTGAGATCTGAAATAATGAAGAAAATACATTTCACGTATTTGCCATGTTAAAGTGTGCAGGGCAAACGTTCACATAGGATGGGAATTAGCTCAAGACATTGGTAAAACTGAAAATATAAGTCGGCCATTTCTATGAACAAGTCAGTAATTCACTCATTTTTACAGATGATTGGGCATTTTTAAATAATTAATTTGCATTTTATTGCATGACATAAGTATTTGATACATCAGCAAAACAGAACTCAATATTTGGTACAGAAACCTTTGTTTGCAATTACAGAGATCAAACGTTTCTTGTAGTTCTTGACCAGGTTTGCACACACCGCACGCAGCAGGGATTCTGGCCCACTCCTCCATACAGATCTCCTCCAGAGCCTTCAGGTTTCGGGGCTGTCGCTGGGCCACACGGAATTTAAGCTCCCTCCAAAGATTTTCAATTGGAATCAGGTCTGGAGACTCCAGGACCTTGAGATGTTTCCTACGGGGCCACTCCTCAAGGTCCACTCCAGGACCTTGAGATGTTTCCGACGGAGCCACTCCTTAGAAAAACTCTCCTGCCCTGGCTGTGTGTTTTGGGTCGTTGTCATGCTGGAAGACCCAGCCATGACCCATCTTCAATGCTCTTACTGAGGGAAGGAGGTTGTTGGCCAAGATCTCATGATACATGGCCCCATCCATCCTTCCCTCTATACGGTGCAGTCGTCCTGTCCCCTTTGCAGAAAAGCATCCCCAAAGAATGATGTTTCGGCCGCCATGCTTCACGGTTGGGATGGTGTTCTTGGGGTTGTACTCATCATTCTTCTTCCTCCAAACATAACGAGTGGAGTTTAAACCAAGAAGTTCTATGTTTGTCTCATCTAACCACATGACCTTCTCCCATTCCTCCTCTGGATCATCCAGATGGTCATTTGCAAACTTCAGACGAGCCTTGACATTCGTTTGCTTGAGCAAGGGCACCATGCGTGCACTGCAGGAATTTAATCCTTGATGGCGTAGTGTGTTGCTGATGGTTTTCTTTGACACTGTGGTCCCAGCTCTAGTCAGGTCATTGATCAGATCCTGCCGTGTAGTTCTGGGCTCATTCCTTACCTTCCTCGTGATCATTGATGCCCCACGAGGTGAGATCTTGCATGGCGCCCCAGACTGAGGGAGATTGACCGTTGTCTTGAATTTCTTCCATTTTCTAATAATTGCACCAACAGTTGTTGCCTTCTCACCAAGCTGCTTGCCTATTGTCCTGTAGCCCATCCCAGCCTTGTGCAGGTCTGATCTCCTTAATCTTGGTTGATTGAGTGTTTGGACAGGTGTCTTTCATACAGGTAACCAGTTCAAACAGTTGTAGTTAATGTAGGTAATGAGTGGAGATTAGGAGGGCTTCTTAAGGAAGAACAAACAGGTCTGTGAGAGCCAAAATTCTTACTGGTTGATATGTGATCAAATACTAATGTCATGCAATAAAAAAATTACAAATTAATTATTTAAAAATCATCCACTGCAATTTTCTGAATTTTTGTTTTAGATTCCACCACTCACAGTTGAAGAGTACCCATGATAGACATTACAAACTTCTACATGCTTTGCAAGTGGGAAAACCTGAAAAAATTGCAGTGTATCACATACTTGTTCTCCCCACTGTATATAAAAATCCTCTGATCTTTGGTGAGGATACAACCGTCACACTGGCTCCCTCTCACATTAGTGCTAACTCAAGGGTGAAGCTGAAAACGCCTCACAAACGGATATTTTTAGACTGAGCAAAGATAGAGAGAGAGGAGAGAGAGAGTAGCAAGAGAATGAGGAGAGAGTGGGAACCGAGTGAGGAAAGAGATGGGAAACAGCGAGTGAGAGCAAGGAGAGAGTGGGGAGAGAGTGGGAGTGAGTGGAGACAGAGTGGCGCTCTCCCCAACAATGGCGAAAGAGTGGGGAGAGAGTGGGGAGAAAGTGGAGAAAGAGTGGAGAGAATGGAGATAGGGTGGATAGAGAGTGAGGAGAGAGATGGGAGACAGTGGGAAGAGAATGGTGAGAGAGTGGGAGCGAGAGAAGAGAGTGGGGAAGAGAATGGGAAGAGAGTGGGTAGAGAGTGGGTGAAGAGTGGAGAGAGAGTGGGAAGAGGATGGGGAGAGAGTGAGAAGAGAATGGGAATAGAGTGGGGAGAGAATGGGAAGAGGATGGGGAAAGAGTGGGAAAGAGAGAGGAGATAGAATGGTGAGAGTGGGGAAAGAGAGTAGGAAGAGAGTGGCGAGAGTGGGGGGAGAGTGGGGAGAGAGTAGGCAGGAAGCAGGCGGGACAAAGGAAGTGTGCACATGGAGGATCAGGGAAACCAAACAAACATGACACACAGAAACTGTTTAAATATATTGCGTTAGCTTCAGCCATGATGTACAGTTGTGGAGATGGAAAATATTCTCGACCCAAAATACAAATCAGTTTGTATTTTGTAACCAAGGCTGAACCAGTTCTAATCAACTTTCACCTTGAAACAAAGAAATGATCTTCATCTACTCAAGATGTTCAATTATTGTACTGGTTCAATGTTTCTCCATAGATTGAAATGGGAAATAGTGAGATCAAACCAAACCATTTTTTCCAAATATGTATTTTTTCTCACATTTTCCAACATTTTGAAGTATTTTTGAGAAATTTCCAATATCTTTTTTCTAGACAGATTTATTGACACTTGACCCAAAAACAAGACAGAATTTAATATTTTTTTAATATGTATTAATTAAAAACTAAACAATATCCAAAATCCCCTCTGAATACAACTGAACACTCAATAAATCATAAACCTGACCAAGTTCATTTTGTAGCAGAAAATACTAACTAACCCTTTTCTTCTGTCTACTGTCTACTAATACACGGCTACAAGTACTATCATCTGCTGCTACAGCATTTACAGCCGCCATGACTCCCCTTCTCCTCCTTTGCTGCAGTAAAACATGGACGTGCCACAGTTTGGAGCTTAAGTAAACAACGCCGTGGGAATGGTCCAGAGCGGACATTTAAAAGCTCCAAATTCACCTCATGGACTTCGGGGAATTTGTTTAAGAACAGAAAAACAGGAAAGGAAAACAGGAAAGAGAGAGCGAGACATGGTTTTCCCTTTAGGACACTGCTTTTAGTTCTGCCTCTCAGTAAAAGCCATAGATGATTAACAGTGCTGTGAAGTCAGGCCACATGCTGATGCGGATGATCTTTTGAATAAAATAATATCATAAACATCGGATTCACAAACACCAGACTCAACACATGCAATAAATAGGCAGTGGTAGTCAAAGTACAGATACGACCGGTCAAATGTTACTCCTATAAAAGTTGGGTCAAATTTCTTTGCTTTACTGGCAACATTTTGCCAAGATACAAATTTGCACACACAAGAAACACAAGAATTTAGTATTCAATAGAAATAGAATACACATTTTAATGATTGCAATGGTCTAACCCATCCCTCTTGGTGACTGGGGAGGGATGATAACAATATAATTGGTAATATAAAGGAAACTGCTTCAAAATCATAGCCTTTAGCCGATTGGACAAATTAATTTAAAACTATAACTCAAATGTGTGTGTACTGGGTCTTATTGTATGGAAGAGCTGCTAACCCTGTAGTTCAGAGCTCTACAAACATGACTTTAGCAGTTCTTATTCCAGT
This sequence comes from Lythrypnus dalli, assembly GCA_011763505.2. Lineage (NCBI taxonomy): Eukaryota > Metazoa > Chordata > Actinopteri > Gobiiformes > Gobiidae > Lythrypnus > Lythrypnus dalli. The sequence continues at coordinate 3,854 of JAADKR020120996.1, read as the reverse complement.
GGCCAATGCTCCTGGACGTATTTAAATGTGTGCTACCAGAGTGAATCTTGTTTGGAGTTGCCCTGAGGTTCACCTTCAGACCTCAGCGGGAATCATGCTCCCTCAGGGAACCCACCATGTTCTGTTCTAAACAGAGCGCACAAAAAATGATTACAGTTCACTCTCAGCATCATCAGAGCACAAGGAAACACAGACAGTGTCAGTTCAATCTACTTGATTTCTTAACATGCACCTCCGCATCTGCACCTGTCAACAACACTACAGTGCTGCACACAAACCGAAAAAATCGAAGCTCCAGTAGACATTCAAATATTAACATACAATGGACCTCGTTCATGCTATTCTCACACATACATTTGTTCTTTTGGAACCGCCAACCATAAGGTTGGCGGTTCAAACTCCGCTCCCACAGGTGCAAACTATTGTTGTGTTCCTAGTCAAGATACGTCACCCTCCTTGCTTCCAGTGTCTGCGCACACTAGGGTATGAATGAGACAGTGAATGGTGAGTGATTCCTTGATGTAAAGTGCTTTCAGTGCAGTAGGTGGAAAAGTGCTGTATGTAAAACCTACATTTTTCACACAATGGTCAATGTTGAGTTTTTTTTGGCAAGTGTTCTCCCTTAACATCTTAACCTTAATGCTCGAGTAGAAAAAAGGTCAAACTCTCCTTCACAATGTTTATTAGATGACTTTATTCAATGACCTTTTTGATTAATTTGTCTTAAAAAGGATCTCTTTGATTTTCACAGTGTATTTTAGATACAGATAGATAGATGAATATCAGGGCTGGGCTATATCGTACCGTTAGTGGTAATACCGTTATGACTTTTGGACACCACTATAGAATTTTCATGCCGTTGTAAACGCAATACAATTTGCATGTGCACTACGCTGATTTTGACCGGAGTCCGGTCCAGGAGCAGATGGAGAACACAGCTAATGCTACTCCTAGCATCACTCAGAGCAGTAGAAACTCTGCGGAAGCTTCAGGAGCAGGCACTTAAACGGTGAAATGAAACGAATGCAACTTTTTATAACGTGAGTAGATCCTGTTTGTGAGATCGCTCTGGATCTGTGTCTGGGATGAACAAGTTAAAGCCGCTAGCTTTAGCCTTCATTAGCACGGCACTAACAACAAGATGGCAAAGAAAACCACAATAAAGAAATGGTTAAAGGCAAATGAAACCCACTTTATCTGCGGCGTCTTCACCACAATCTCACGTAAGTCTCAGAGGCAGAGCCAGGCACTAAGGTGTTCCCTGTTCACTAATTTTCCCAGCTTTTTTAAATTTATAACGGCAATTAAATCATATCGTGGTATTTTTTTCATTTATATCGTGATATAATTTTAGACTCATACCGCCCCGCCCTAATGACTATATAGACAATTAACCAAATTTAAGGATTTTTTTTGTAAAATAAGTTCAATGCACGATGCAGCGTTACGAGCGGCACACACAAGTGGCCAGCCAATAGTTGTCACATCATGAGGAAGTGCTGTCGCATGAACTGCTGTGGGCCATGCTGCCATAAGGAAATGAGCATTCAAATGCAGAAGCTGAAAGGAGGAGGAAACAAAAAAAAATGCTCTATATAGAGCGTACAGCAGGTATTGCGCCAAAAATAAACTTTAGACTTTATACTTAAGAATAAAATTTAGTGAACTCATGTAAACACAACGAATAAAGAACATATTGGATTAATAACATATTACACAGAATTCATGTTGTAATTGCTGGATATACAGGTAAGCTCGGCTACTGCACACTTTCAAAACATAGAGGCTGGACTGCATGTGAGAAACTGCCACCTCCTCCTCACTGTGTGGGGTCGGGAAGGGGAGAGACCGCCCTGGGAAAAGAAACAGTGCTGTCTCTTTTCCCAGAGAGAGAGGCAGGAGATGAGGACAGGGCGTGAGTGTGGTAAAGTATAGCAAGTATAACAATTCTTCTGTCACTAAAACACAATCAAAAAATAAGGAAACACATTTTCATTCACAACTTTGTGCTCAGAAAAAGCATGTTGGATTTCAGAATTAAGCAGCAGCAGATGTCCTCATGAAGTGAATAGCACATGCCTGTTCAAGCAATCAATTGTAGTAGAAGGTTGTGAAGCGAGTTGACACGCTAGATGTTCACGCGTCTGAAGTGTCCCGATGAATGTTCTTAGGATTTGTTCTTTCAGAATACTTTCAGCTCAGAACACATTATGCACAAATTTGTGTGTAAGAAAGTGTCACAAATCAGGCACAATGTCATAACATGGTAAAAAAAAAAAAAAAAAAGTTAAAACGGTTTGGATACATGAATATGTCAGGATATGTCTCCCTTACCAAAAACAAAAATGATGCCACACAAACAAACACACTTTTCTTTTCTCCCTGGATTGTGCTCTTTAAAAGCACAGCGAGTCCTGTGCACTCACTCCTCCACTCAACTGCTGCTGGTGGAAAAGATGTGAAGTAATGAGCATTTCCTTTTAGCTCAGAAGGTGCTAACGAGATGCAGCACCTGTTGAGTCTAAGAAACGGCTGCTTTGACGTCTGCACAGAAACAGCGTTTCAGACGGAGAGGACATTCTGCCAGTACCTCTTCTAGTCAGAATTTTATATCTTCACAATAAGTACTTAATATATTGCACCAATTGCTCCTTAAACTTATTTGGGAAATTGTGACTTCAGGTCATTTCTCCTCAGTGTTAATTTCAGAAACTAGTATCAACTATATGTAATCATAATTTTAGACAAAGTCATATTTGTTTAGACACAATCCATTTGTGTAGGTTCTCAGTCGTCCATCGTAGAAAAAGGTTAAATCTTTCACTGGACAGGGTTGGTTGAGTAGATCAAAGATCTACTTCTAGATCCAGATGAGACAATGGTCTCCTTAGACGTTGCTTCATTGTTCACTTGCATCCTTACCTCAGAGGTAGTGGCAGCAGTAAGACAGAGGCTGCTAGGCGACACCTTACTGCCAGAGAGGACTAAACTAGAACCACACCACATCGGCCAGCCGCTGCAGCACAAACTTGGAGTGATTCAAACTTTACAACATCGGGCTAAACAAGTGCCCACTACAAGAGAGGGGAAGGACAAGGAGCAGCAGCATATCCAGGAAGCCCTTGCGGTCTGTGGCTACGGAAAATAGTCCTTTGATAAAGGGAGGAGGTCTCAAAATGCAAAAAGAAAGGATAGACAGGACACAAAGCCTAGAATGAGCGGTGTCTCCGTTCCTTATAAGGCAAGGATAGGAGAGAAAATGCAGAGGATTTTTAGACAACACAAACTTTCAATTTATTTCAAACCAGCCAACACATTGAGAAAAAAAGTGGTCCACTTTAAAGATAAAGCTCCCAACCACAAACAAAGCAATGTAGTTTATTCCATTCAGTGTCAGGATCAGTGCAGTGAGCAGTACATTGGGGAAACCAAACAACCTCTCTTCAAAAGAATGGCTCAGCACCGGAGGGAGAACAGTAGTGGTCCTCAGTCAGCAGTGGATCTGCATCTTAAAGCCACTGACCACACTTTTGAAGATAAGGAAGTAACAATCTTAGCTAAGGAGAAAATATGGTTTGAACGTGGCTCTCGTTTCTAAAGGATATTTCTCTACTGGAAAACCATTCTTGACCAAGAGCCAAGGAAGAAGCTTCTGCGAGAAGAAGCAAAACGTCCTCTACTCAACCAACCCTGTCCAGAAGATTTAAACTTTTTCTACCATGTTTGTTTGGACTAAAATTAGACAAAAACTGAATTAAATGTAGTTCCTGAAACTAAGGCTGCGTCTCAATTCTCTTTTGTACCCCTCCGCCTCCGCCTCCGCCTCCGCCTCCGCCTCCGCCTCCCCCTTAAGG
>JAADKR020120790.1:0-10091 GCA_011763505.2 Lythrypnus dalli | reverse complement strand
AAATAAATGGATTTTTAGAGCAGGCTTTAGAGCAGATTTTAACCACAGAAAACTAGGATACGATTAGAGAGTTTGTGGGAAAAGGACGAGAGGGAAGCGATGCCTACAGGCTTTTCATTTGCGCTGTTCCTTTCATTCCAGACAGCAAATAATATGTTTTTTTTTCCAAAATGTTGTTGTTCATGTTTTGGGGTTTCCAGTGGTGTGGTGTTATCTTTCTGAAAACTTACAGATGACCATTCTTCCCACACAAGTCTTTATTTGCAGTAGCTCCACCCCTTGCATTCATCTTTTCATACAGTACAGAAAAATAATTGAGGAATCCTCTAGATCAGGCATGCCCAAAGTGCGGCCCGGGGGCTAACTGTGGCCCTCAGACCAATTGTTGGTGGCCCGCCGGCTTCTTGTTGAATTGACACACTTCGTCAGAAATTGTACTTTTAACAGCAAGTTGTATAATTCTACACAGTTATAACCTCAAAACTGACACGTTATTGTCAGAAAGAGCTGGCATTATTAAACAGGTTTAAGGCACAGGGTAAAAAACCCCTGCTTCATGCACTTTAGGTGAAATTTCCACTGCATTGACCACAGATCTGTGGCCCTCCCAACTGTACACACTTGAATTTGTGGCCCTCTGTGAAAAAAAGTTTGGACACCCCTGCTCTAGATGAACAAAGAGTGATGTTCTGAAAAGAAAGCAGTGTTATATCGGATTACTTTTTTATAAGATGATTTATGAGGTGATTTAAATCACGGAAATTCCAATCTCTCTCATGGCTTTAAAACCTAAATGAACGGTGTTGTTTGGTTTGAAAAGTGTTATTTTATTATTGCAAATATTAAATGGTAACTTGATTTAACCAAAATCATCCATAATCTTTACTCAGACATTGTCAGTTGAAAGACAGGATAGAGTCCGAACGGCAAACTTAAAAAAAAAAATGAAAAAAATGAAAGTAGATGCTTAAATCTTCATTTTGACATAGAACATTTTCATGTCACTATTGCACAACATTTTTCTCAGACTACACAAAATGATGAAAAATGGGGAAAATGTTGGCAACATAAGGGGTTGCTGAGGACAATAGGCGTGGCAGCCAAAGAGTTAAGAATCAGGGATTTAGTTTCAGCAACATCAAGTAGACCTCAATATTGTTTGTCCCAAAATTTTCCTATAAATGGCGCTTCAAATTTTGTTATTGTGACAGCCTAATCTATCTATCTAATTTTATCTAGGTATTATGTTTAATTCTGATCAGGTTTATTTCAAGACAAATTTGAGAATAATTGCACCAGCATAATACATTAGTTTAGCCAATAATATTGTTTAATATTTTAATTGTCCTTTTAAAAATGACATTGTGACCGCCACAATATTTTACAAAATCAATTGCATGCGTATTTTTTAAATGCAATATTCAAGATAGCTTTTGAATTTTGTGTAGAACTAAGTCCTCAAAACAACATAAGTCATTCAAAAATGTAAATGTTTTGAGATGCATTTTCCACCATTTTGACAGCTACAATGCCACTTGAGTCTAGTTTCCACACCTACAACTTTACACAGATATTTATCTGGCTGAAAAGTACACAAAATGATCCTTATCTCTTGAGAACTGCCCCTGTCTGCAGCGCTTGTCAGCTAAATGCCAAGAAGATAAATCTCAAGGACTAAGACTTAAATGGAATTTTAATATTCTGACAAATCGAGCAGAAAGTCAAGAGAGTATTAGGCGGAACGCTCCCACTGGTGATGACTTCATTCCTGTCTGAGCTTGCTTCTTTCAGCTCTCACCACAGTTAAAGTCAACATTTCTCAATTTCATGTAAGTGTTTTTTACTCGTTTACTCGTCATAGTCAAGAATTAGAAAAAAAATGCTTAGACAAGTGCAGACAGCCTGGCTATGGCAGCACAATTTAGTAGCAGGGTTTAATGGCAAAATCATTGTGACTCAGCAAATTGCACTTGTGCTTCACAGCAAGAAGGTCCCAGGTTCCACAGCAGGCTGGATGGGGCCTTTCTGTGGAGTTTGAAGTTCTTCCCATGCCTGCGTAGGTTTCCTTCCTGCATAGGTGAGTGAGGGGTTGGTGGTGGTCGGAGAGACCGATTGGCAGCCTCACTTCCATCAGTCTACCCAAGGGCAGCTGTGCTACTAATGTAGTTACCACCAAGTATGGAGTGAACAAGTACTTAAGCAACTTTAAAGTGACTTTGAGCATCTGGAAAACTTCTCTATATAATCTACACCCTCAAACACAATTTCATTTAGTTACATCTATGACACTAATGATTTATTTTGGTACACAATGTACTGATTTGAGCAAGAATTAATTTAAAAGTGTTTATTTAAAAGTGTCTAGTCAACTAACCTGGCATAAGCCAGATTGACATTATGGCACTGTTTCTTGTTACCATTAAATTCGCGATAGTAATACCACAGGATTGGTTCAAAAATCCAGTGTAGTTGAGTCAAATGTTGAAGATGTATTTTAGAGAGCTTGTGAAATCACAAATCTAGTGGAAATTAATCTTGCAGCTAAGGCAAAATTAGGAACAATTCTCATGTTCAGAAGGAGTTTGTTAGCCCATAGTGGACAGTGAGTGAGTCAAAACTTTGATACATGCTGGATGTCCAGTAAAAACACAATCATTAGATAATTGGCGACCTATCACATATTTCATAGTCCCTCACTGCAAAAATGCCACTGTTCATTCAACTTTGAAAGTAAAAGACCTTTGACAGTCATATGCAGATTGGAGTGTTATAGATAGAGACGTCCTAAAAATAAGCAGATTCAGATTTATCTTTGAGGGGACCTGAGTGGATGTTGGGCTCTGTGCCTTTGCGCGTTCAGTCCATAGCTATAATCAGATCTCTACAGCTAGACTAAAGTTAAAGGACTTCATATCATAGAATTGAAAAAGCAACTGATTTGTTTGCATGGTAATACAGTAATTCGACTACAGCCGTAAAATTTTGGGCTTACCTTCAGTGTCCTGTCCCAGGCATGTTGACAGTAGCAGGGCATAGAAGACTCCCGCTCCAATTATTCGCTGCCATTTGACCCCACCCAGAGACTGTGGGCCCATTAAGTGCATTCGGACCATCTTCAGCACCGTGCCTCACAGAACACCCAGCTGCACAAAACAGAGGGAGCGCAGGTTAATCACAAGTCTTTGTTTTTGATGTAACAGTGCCTGGTGAGCTCCGCACAAGTCGAGATGAACTGAGAGCAGTCGAGACCTTTTTATACAGTTTTTCTGTCTTTAGAACTTTAGCTATGATAATATAAAATATGTATGAGTTTGTCTAGATATAATTGTTTACACTTGTAACAAAGTGCAGTCTCTTTGGTGAGTACAAGTGGAGTGTACATGTTGTATATGGGTCAATAACTGGATTTCCTACTCAACTCCTCAGCTTCCACCAATAACTTATTACATGCAGAATAAACTACACTAACAGCTAGTCTACACTGTACTCTTACTCTACATCTAAGGCAGAGACAGATAGATTAACATGCATGTTCCCATTTTCTCCGTGCACAATAGATTATTAATCGTCCAGCTACGGCATGTAGTCCTGGCCCAACCAAGCTCAATATCTGCTGCTACTGTCGCCCACTGCTCCAGCAGCACTGCAGCATGGGACAAATGCAGAAGAGTATAAAGTATGCCTTAACCCCAAACAGCACAGACATATCAGATTCTAGTTTATGAATGAACATGGTTTACATTCAGCAATATAGGAAGACCTATTAGACCTATGCCGACGCGGGTTCAAAGAGGTCATCTTTATTTTTATACTTTGCTACATACCTGCTTTTATGTATGTGCCTGTGAGGTGTTTTGACTTTTCAACAACTGACATGTACGATTTACTCCGCGCTCTTGTGTAACGGCGCCTCTTCCACAATGGTGCTTCTTTGATCAGTCTCTCCACGGCCCGCTTCAAAGCAAAGCATCGCCACCTTTCAAGAGAATTGCGACAGTTGACAATACAAAAACCTACCATTCAATTGTAACATCGCAAAAAATCTCCCCAAACAAGAAAAGGGACACCTTGGATTGCAACATACATTTTTGATTTGAAAAGAAAAAATAATAATATATATTTTTTTATGTGAGTGTTCTTCCCTTACCTAGATTAATTACGTATTACAGAGGGAGAGGCGAGGGGAGAGTGGCTCTTTGAAATCCTCGAGACATTTGGGTACAGGGCCAGCTAAAATTAGATGTGATAGCTTTGTGGCTCAAACTGCTCCTCACATCGAGCATTGCAATGTAGCTAATGCGAGCATTAGTTACATCAGTAGCTACTAGTTGCTAATTAAACCCAAATGTGAAGGCGATGGACAGACTACATGTTTTTATGCTCAGGACTTATTGTAAATAGCAACGGTCAGTGATGGTTATACTGTATGTGTGATGGTTATTTTATGATTTTGAAGAGATTGAAGAGTGATGAGTTTCAACATCTGTAATGGCATGGGTGTTTTGAAGGTGAACAAATTAACTATGACTATGTGATAATCTATGATAAAGCATCTTAATGTAATTTTACATTGTCCTGATAAATAAATAAATGAAATGAAGGTCAATATTAAAGATGCTCTAAAAGTTTGTTGATTTGACCATCATACAGCAAAAAGATGTATCATTGAATTCCAAATGTGTGAAATCGTAGTTTATTGAAGTGGGGTTGAATGAGGTTCTCTTGTCCTTAATAACTTTTTGGAGCAGGCGAGAGAGAGAAACTTAAATAATTGTGTTTAGTAAGTCAAATATTGTATTATTTTTCTAATACATTTTGACACCAACATGAATCACTACTGCTTGACTTTAATTCAATATTATAAGGGTGTCAAGACTAGAAATCTTTGAGAAGAGTAGCATATGATTTTACTCTTTTTATTATATTTAACATCTCATTTTACAGTTTACTATACATAACAAACAATACTTTTATAGTTTTTGGTCCTCATGAAAATGTATTTCAACATGGATAGACTCAGATGGAAACAGAAAGAGATTAGAAGCTTTATTTGATATTGAGTCTTTGGTGCTCAAGCCCCGGCGGAAGACGTGCATAAAGAGACTGAAGAGCTATGAGCTATTGAAAAGGGCTCTGGGGGGTTTTCTGTCCCCGGGAACCGGACACTGGTGGTGGAGTGGGGCCATGAAGGTTGGAGCTGGAGTATCCCGATGGCCTAGGTGGTGTTGGGGAGGGGGTGGGTAGCAGCGTTGATGGTGCGCAGCTGAATTGGAGCGGATGAATTGTGGAAAGGAGAGGCTTAAATATGAGATCCTTGCGTTGATTGGTTTAGGCGAAGGAGAGGCTGGGATGCTGATAGGTTGAGGCACCTATAGTGGGATGATTGGCATTTGTTCCAGGTGTGGTTATGGGAGGATTGGACAAGTTGATGCAGCTGGATAGGCTGTGATGAGGAACCCAGCCTGCAAACACGTCTTCCATATTTGTCACACACCAAAATAGTCCAGACAGGTCATATATATATATATATATATATATATATACCTCTATTTTGCAAAATAATGAAGTGTTTCTATTTTGAATCTGGTCCCCTGGAAACCAAAAAATGAATAATAAATAAAAAATCATAGACTGCAGAATAATTCACCATCGCAGCTTGAACTCTACTAAGAAGTGTTGAATTTCTGAAATCTATCAAGAACCAAGGGAGGTACAGGGGAAGCCGTGAGGGCAGGCACCAAGATGAGGAGGACAGGAGCATAAGAGCAGGGGAGGCAGTAATTGTGTGCTGTCAGGAACTAACTACCCATGGCCTGTTCAGGAACAAATGAACCAAAGGTGGACGAAAAACAGAGGGCCATATGTTTACAACAAAAGGTGAGAATTTAAAGCTAAAACCATATAATGGACAACAAAAACAGTTGTACCAAAGATGAGGCATGAGCTCTGAGATTGGTGACAAGTGCAGAAAAAAGTCAACAGAATCCAGTTATCAATGTGGCTTTACCTTTTTACATTTAGCAGAGGTTCAACTGTGCAACACACCTTTACTAAGAGCCTTACTGTCTACTCTAAATGAATAATATTGAGGTTTTTATTTTAGATAGTAGAAGTTTTACCTTCCCACAGAAAATACTGTGGTAATTAGGCCAATCAAAAAAGGAATATTGTTAGAATAAAAAATAAATGGCTGCATTTGGTCACTGGACATGAGTTTGGATACTCCTAGGCCAAGCCTCAAACAATTTATTTTTTGTGTGCTTCTGAATACTTCACAAGCTTTAGTAAAAGATGTAAACGCAACAATTTTGACTAAGTACCCTCAATTATGTAAAGTATTATTCTGGGTGAAAATAATAAAGTCATTTCAGTGCCAACCGTCCTCTGTGGGCATAATATACAGTTTATGCATTCTGTATTAATGCACTAAAGGTGATTTCTTTATGCAGTGAAATTAGGTCAGTCAGGCAAGCCATTATTTGTTCTCGATCTACAGCTGGTGCACAGTGGTCAAGTGCCGTGCTCAAGGACAAAACAAGCCCCTAAATATCCCGCTTATAAATGCTACCCAGTGAGCATTATTTCAAAATGATTATAAAGTAGTGTTTAAAATGCTTCATTTCAGTGGTGCTTTGCATAAATCTGCCACTTCCCGCTGCGTGATACGTTTTGTAAGAATCAATTAGAGGTTTGTGGGGTAAGCAAGTGCATGAATCTTGATTTTGTGCCGGTCTTAAGAGAGCCATCTCAGTGATTATATTGAAAATTTGTAGCGAAACCGTTTATCCAATATAGGACTCAACTCATCCCTGCTTATTCTGCTCAAAAACAACACTAAGTGCTTTACACTATGCAAACAGTGCCACCTGTTAGTTAAAACTGATCCGTCAATGTCCCTATGGCAAACATCACAGTGACTGTCGGATTATGGATGCCCTATCTACTCAGCGATGTTGAACTAAAAAGCCCAGAGGAAAAGTCCACCAATCACTGAGGTTTGAACAGAATGATCTATTTGAAGGACGCACGCTGAGAGGCCTATTGTGGCACGGAACAGCTCGAATAACTGACTTTAATTGAGTTTTGCACATTCATCTTTGGTGTCTGAAATGCAGTGCTGGTGTTCAGTGGTGCTATCACAGAGGAGAGTGGAAAGAGGAAAGAAGTTTCCTCGTTTGACTTGGCACATAGGCAAATAGTGATTTTATCCAATCAGACAAATTGAGGTTCACCTTGAGCTCGAGCCTTTTGGTGATTTCAGGCCATTATCAGAATATTTGCAGCGGCTTAGTGGCTGAGTGGTTAGCGCTCTTACCTCACAGCAGGAAGGTCGAAGTTTTGATCCCCAGACTGTGTGGGCCTATTTCTCTCTCTGTGTCTGGATGGGTTTCCTCTGGGTGCCCCGGCTTTCCCCATCACACAAAAATGAGCAAAATAGGTTTAATCCTCCAGTCAGGTGATGGCTCCCTGAGTCCCAGCTGCCCATTGCTCCTTTCACAGTGTCCCAGTGACATCAAAAGATGGGTCAAATGCAGAGAATGAATAAAGGGATAATAAAGAGTATGATAAATAAATACATAAAATGTGCCTCTCCATTTCAACACCTTTTCAGCAGAATGTCTTTGTGCCTGAAGTTGACTTTTGCAACCTTAAAAGTGGTTTTGAATAGGCTAAGATTTCCGTTATCTCTATTAAAAAAATATTTGAAGTATTGTTAGTTCTTTACATTACTTCTTCTTTTCTTTTCCCACAATGAGTTAGCTCCGAATTCTACATATTGCCCATAGTGAAGGATTGTAAAAATAAAATAGAATTTAAAAACCAAATACAATGCTTTGCATTTGCAAATGAGAGGTTCCGCAAGGGCAGGGCCATTGAGAGACCTGCTGGGGCCTGGGGTAACACTGGTTCACATGGGCTCAAATGTCTATTATTTTTATATTGAACAGGCTCCTTCACTGGCCCCCCTGTCCTTGGGCCCAGAAAAACTGACCTGGTTGTCCTCCACTGGCAACGGCCCTGCACACTGGTATGTCTCGGGTCTTTAGTGTGCATCATTTTACACACAAAAATATTTAAAACATAGATGACAAAAAAATACTTTTAGCATAATGTAGCATACATTAGCAAAGTGGTTCAAGTGCCTCTTCCTACTTGTAACGTCTGTGATAGTTGGACGAATCAGACTTTTCAAACTACTTTGGTAAATATTGAAAGTGAACTTGACGGGCTTGTGTCAGGGTTGCTGTGGCTGTTTCTCACACTGTTTAACTACACAAACAAGCTAAAGTGAGTGCCTTTCCAAGTGCTTTAAAATAACCTAAACTATACAAAGTGATGCTGAACGCTCTGAGCTGTACTCCAGCATTGTGCACACTGATTTTCTAGTGGGCACTTGAAGAACATTTTCAAGGTACAAAGGTTCTGGAGAAATGCATGCTGTAAGTGAATGAACTTGCCTAGAGAGCTTTCGAGTGCAACCTATAAAAAAAAATTCTCATGCATATTTAATCTTGATTTGCTATTCACACAAAAATGTCTTTTTTGAAATGCTTTATTTGCTTATCTACCACAAAAAGAAAAAGGGATGAAAACTTACTAAACGTGAGTGACCTCAAGAAAACCTGGTCATAAAGGCTTAATACATAGCGCCATAATTTAGCCAAAGTACTCTTTTTAAGGTGAATTGAAAATGTAATTGATTCAGATCACATTCACTATGTTTATCCACTCGGATATCAAGGGAGATTAAACTTAAACTAATCTTATCACTATCTCCTCTAGAATTCTATTGTAAGTTTAAGATCTGCAATTCACTAGAAATTAGCACATTTTGTTCTGTACCTAAATCTTAATAAGCAATATGTACTAAAATGAAGAATGGATTTGCTCAAAATAAGATTTAAAATCTGAAAATAGTTAAAACTAGTGCATTAAAGCATAAAACAAGATCTTCAGCATTAAGTATAAAAGTTTGACTTCACTAACAGATCATTTCACTTAAAATGGGACATTTTATTTATTTTTTGAACCCTAAATCAAGGTGGATTTTTTCTTATTTTGAGAACAGGCTATTTTGCAGTGTTGTAACATAAGGAAGTGCAGACTTATTCATGTGCTCTCAATCTGACTTGTGCTATGTTTGAACAAGCCTAAGTGTCACTTAAATGATTATGTTTCAATGTATATAATAACGTAGAAATAAATAGAGCACTTTGAACTCACTGTAAGCTTTGTCAAAATATGACGATGGCTGCATATACAGTAATGGTATCTTTATGAAATTTGCAGCTCCCATGCCTGATGAAACATTTTTGCCCATCGAATGGCGTGTTTTCTATCGATTATGATTTCATGTTACAAGTCAGTTCAGACCTCAGTAACTCTTCTCTCTGACGAAACCTGTGCTCACTTGCACTTGCACAATAGTAGACCATGCTGTAAGCTCGGGTAACAGTGAAGTGATGATGGAAGTGTATCGGGGCTGAAGGCACTCCTGCTCTGCTTGAACTTCAAAAAAATCTGTATATTCCTCCCGAGACAAGAGAAAACACGAACGACGCCGCAGCTGAAAAAGCGCGCACAAAGGCAATGGAGTATGAGGAGGCAGATGAGAGCGACACAGTGATGCAGGAAACAAAACAAAAAGAAAGAGCCAAACACCGGGAGTGACGGGGCCGAGTTTAAAATAAGAGAAACAACAACAGATTATAGTGTGACAGAGGGGAAGAGGGAGATGGAAGGTTTCATCCCAAAACATGTAGAAGGACGATGTCAGACTGTGCACATTAAAAGGCGTCAACAGGCTTGCGCTGATGTGCAGTGATCACTTGGAAGGAGGGGGAAAGAGGCAATGCATAAAAAACAACACCAAGTGCATGCGAATAGCAGTGTGTGATGAGCAAGCAAGACTTTGAGTGCTGATGCTGCAGCGCCTCGAAAAGGCGCACACGCAAACAACTGCACTGCAAAATTCCAATAAATAAAAGGGCACCATTTAGGTTTGTTTTTACCTATTGATCGTGCAGTCAGCGGTGGTCAGAGACAAAGTAAATGTACCCAAATGCTGTACTTCAAGGCCCTATTTATAA
>JAADKR020120322.1:0-10101 GCA_011763505.2 Lythrypnus dalli | reverse complement strand
CCGCCCCCTCAGCCAATAGATCTTCCCCAGACTATATATCTGAAAGAAATTAGTCTGACGCAGCCAGGCTACAAAAACACGTAAAATGAGACAAAAAGGTAAAAAGCAAGACAAATCTTTCTTGTTCCATTGCCAATAAAGAGTCTAAAACTACATAAAATCAGCATGAAGTGTCTTAATTTACGCACTTTTTTGCTATTTATTTAAGATTCCAGTCGGCAATTCAAAATTACTCAAATGTATGGTAAAATATTTAGGGTAAAATAACATGGAACTTTTTGCAGTGAGACAAGTCACAATTATTCAAAATACAACAAAAATATTCTTAAATCTAGCAATTATAACCTACGAAGACATCACTTTATGAAGCATGTTCGATATTAGTTTAGACAGAAGGGTTTTTGTTGTTGAATATTGTTCTTAATGTAAGTGTAAAATAAGCTCATTTCCTTCCAGATGAAGGACTGTACAGACCTGGCAGAAGTGGTGTCTGTTGAAGGTGAGTGTGGCCTGTGGGCGGAGCTTGAACAGGTGCAGCTCTGCGGTCAGGACCTTCTCCTCCCTGGACACTGTGGACAAGTTGAAGCTGAAGTCCACCTGCTCACTGCGCACTGCATCAGGAAACAACAAACAGGCTTTAGAAAATCACTGACCACTGGTAACAATAAGAACATTACTTAAAAGTGCTGCTAAGAGGAGACACTACTGGCAATAAAACATTTTGAGGATTTTTAGCCTGATTTATAATAGTTTGAATTTCAAAAAACAAGGCAACACATTTTATTAATTATTACACTGATTATTTTACAACTAAACGAGATCCAAAATATTTTTGTAACAAAGACATCAACAAAATTAGCACATTTAATCCTGGCTCAATGCATTGTTAAGATTTTGTTGCATTTTTAGGCTTTAAGTGCCTTATTTTGATACAAAAACATACATGACAGAAAACATTTTCCCCCTCATAATTATGTCGGTAATCTACAGCAAAAAATTCAATTTTAAAATGTATATCTATATTTTTTACAAAATCCCATGCAGTGTCTTGTTTTAAGAGCACAACAAAAACCTACTTCAAATGTAGTATTTGTATTGTGGAGTACTTTGCCCTATTTTAAGTATTTTTAAAAAAAAAAAAACTGCAAATGGGATAGTAGGAATAATAGTAAGTATTTTTTGCACTTAAAATACTTTTAGTACCTGGATGACTGAGAGTCTACACAATTAAAATACTTATCTAATTTTAAGGGCAAAAATATCTTTTTATTTCTTATTTTATGAGCAAATGTACTTGTTCCATTGGCAGATAACTTACCTGCTCAAGTCCCTGCAAAATATACCAATTTCAAAATGATTTAGCCTTCAATTTTTTGTCTCATTTCAAGTGTTCTAACTTATTTTAAGAGTACAAGTTAATTTATATTATTTTAAGTGAAATGTAGTTTCAACATATTAGAAAACTGTTCAAAATCATCTCAAATCATCACATTTAATACACTTTTAAAGCTATGCATTTTAAAGTGAGACTCTGCAGGTCAATGAGAGAAAAAATAAATGAGATATTAATTTGAAGCTTTTGCTTTTGCATGGACACAAATGTGAGGGAAAAAATATTGCAAGTTTTCTGTTAATTTATGTTTTTCTATCAATATAAGACATTTTAAGCCTTAAAATTGCCAAATTTGTCCATATATTTGGCAACAAAATCTGGGCAATAGATAAGGCCAGGTTTAAGTATATGCATTTATTTTGTAGATATAGCTGGAGAAAAATCTGAAAAATTCAAATCTCTCCTTGTTTTTTAAATTATTATTCAACACTCAATACATAGGACTAGGACATAAATATGAGGACAAATTTGTGTTTTACAATTAGGCATTTTAAGCCTAAAAATGCCCAAAATTGCCTACAGTTTCCGAAACCTTAACAATGGATTGAGCCAGTTTTAATTTTATGGATTTATTTTGAGGATATTTTGGTTACAAAGACTTTTTCAGAAGGGATTTAGGATGTCTTGTTTAGTTTAAAATGCTATGTATTAGTGAAACAAATCTATTGCATATCAAATTTCACCTTGTTGCCTGATTTTCAAAACTCAAAAAATCTGCCAAGGAACCAAATATTTAAAAAAAAATCCATCTAAAAAATTCTTTGAAAATATTGTTAAGTCCAAGATTGGAAAGTTTGAAGTCTGGAAAAAGCTTCTAAGGTGGAGACTTTGTCGTCACAAAGTGAGAAAAATGCTAAAATAGCCTTAGCAAGTAACAACCCCATTTAAAACCATTGAGACACTTTGAATCAATGCAATAATACAACATGTTGTGGTGAAGACTACTTATTTTTGTTTAGAGTAGATCAGGAGTGTCAAAACTTTTTTTCACTGAAGGCTACAAATTCAAGTGTGTACAGTTGGGGGGCCACAGATCGGTGTCAATGCAGCGAACATTTCACTTGAAGTGCATGAAGCAGAGGTTTAATCTGTGCCACAAAACTTTTTACAGGGTTAGTAAAATAATGCCAGCTCTTTTTCACAATAACATGTCAACTCTGAGGCTATGTAAAATTATGAAACTTGCCGTTAAAAGCACAATTTCTGGCGAAGTGTGCCAATTCTACAAGAAGCTTGAGGGCCACCAAAAATTGGTCGGAGGCCACATTTGGCCCCCGGGCAGCACTTTGGGCATGCCTTCTTATATGTGAAGAAACCAAACTGGCTCAAATCCCCAAAATTGAGAAAAAGAAAAAATGACGACTTTTTTCTGCAGTGTCTCCGCCTCCTATTGCCTATTTTTCCCCAGGCTCGTGAACGCAGCGTGTGAAAGCCTTACGTTTGTTGAAGAAGCTGCGCACGGTGTTGCCCTCGAGCACATACGGGTCCTTGGTGACCCCGTCCACGTGCGCCACGGTGTGGTACAGGTCCAGCATGTACTGCGGCGGCTGCACGTGCGCGTGGACCGCAGGCGGGTCCTCCATCCCGAACACCTCCAGCAGCCTCTTGATGGCGGCGGACCGCACCTCCTCCGGGTCCTGCACCTCCTCCGGGCCCCCCGCCTCCTCCTCCTGCTCCGGGAGGGTCACGGAGGGTCGAGCCGCCGAGGAGCCCAGCAGCAAACCGAGGAGCACCAGAAGAAACATATCCGAAAGTGTGAAGTGTCGTGGCCTTTGCGCGAGTCAAAGCCGGAGTGAGCAGAGACTGAAGATGCGAGGCTTTTATATGAAAGCAGGAAGATGGCGATCAGAGCCCCCAGAGCCTTTGTAAACACTTTGTAAACAGCAGTAAAGATGCTGTTTGGTCGCAAATGTAAATCAGCCATCAGCGAATATAAAGGTGGCTAATGGCGGTGATAACAAGGTGTGAACCTAGTGTAGAGGCCCCCCACACAACACCACATTATTTTAATGTTTAAATAGGAAATCTTTGTTTGTGTGAATAAAGAGGCAGGGAAACGTACTGTGCATGATCTTTCACAGTTTTTCTAAGATTTCAGTGGCTCCAAACTCCATCGCTTTCCATCAGCCAACTCAGCCAGAGTCTTGTTGCCAGTTGTTCTAATAATATTGGTTTTGTTTCAACAGGAGAGAAGCCAAAAACAGTGAAGGCCTTTCAATACCTTGAAAGAAAAACCGCTTGATATGAGGGATTATATTTTATTATTACTTTATATATTTGTTGTTATATTTATATTTCATTACTTAATGTTATTATTATTTAGTGTTATTTTAAATGTTTAATATCATTATTATTGTTTGCTATTATATAGTTATTTATAATTAGAAATCAAATCATATACGCCATTGTGATGGGAAGTAAAGGAACCATACTAACCACTCACAGCCTCTGGGTCATTAAAAGCTGAACGTGTGTCATAATTAAGTGCTTCAAATTTCAGGAAACTGCATCTGATTTCTTCAATTATTGCTGGGGTAACCAATTCTGGGCATCTCGGCTATAAATGGACCTACAAAAAAAAATCTGCACCAATTTCAGGTATATTGATGAGAAAAGGGTTTGTGTGAGGAAATGCATGCTCTCAGTGGGAGGTTCACTGTCGCTCAGGGAATCCATTAAATCAGAATAATGGAAACAGAAAGAGCAGTGAGAACCAATTATGCCAAAGAAAAGCCGAGTGTTGCGTTCTACACGTTTGGACATTTGCATTTCTGCTTATGCAATCACAGCTGGATCATCATCAAATCGAAGAGTTGATTTTTTTTATTAGATTCTAACACGTGTCAGAGCTCTTGATTATAGCACTGATAAATAAATAAATAAAACAAATTGTACCTGTTTTTGTGCATGTACATAACGTGTAAACACATTCTACAATCAAATAAAAGTTGAAATCAAAGTGCGTTATTGTTCCATGTCATGTTTACGCACAGGCGAAAGTGAAAGTGAGGTTTGTTCAAAGATCAAAGGCGGTTTGTGGAGGACAGTAAAAGAAGAGTTTGTGTCGCTCAGATGAGAAGAGAAACACGGCCGTGCTGTTTCACGCGCTCATAAACAAATGACCCACACGTGCTGTTTCAAAGGGCCATAAACTGAAACAAGTGCAAACAATCCTTTTTTCATGTTTGTTTCTACACCTGGTCCTTCAAAGGCGAGCTCTGGGCCAATGTATATGAACAACCTCAAATACATATTATTTTGTTTGATTTGGAGAAAATGGCATTTAAAGAAAACATTGTTGGTTTAAAAGCCAGACAAAAAAATGCCTATATTTTCAGTGACAGCATTTGAACAATTGATTAAGGATTAAACGTATGGGTTTATTTGGTAGTTAAATCTGTTACAAATACCTTTGGATCTTGTTTAGTTTTTAAAAGATTTTTTTGTATTATTATTCAAAATTAGGAATTAATTATTAAAAATCCCTCTGAAAAAAAAAACGTCAAAATGTTGTTAAGGCAAAGACTGTAAAGTTTGAAGTCTGTAGGAGCTACTGAAGTGGAGATGTGAGAAAAATGCATTTTTGAAATCGCAATTTCCCTGTTTAAATTGATGATCGATGTAAAAACCTGCATTAAGTGCAATAACTGAACATTTATTGTGAAGATTAGGTGTTTTTGTATAGAGTAGGTGAAAGTCTATGTGTTAAGAGATGATTCTAGCCCAAAACATGAAAATGGGGAAAAAAAGTGTTTTGCCTGTACTGTCTCCTCTTAAAGTCATATTGTTTACACTTTTCTCCAAAATCTGTCACAAAATGCATCAATATTAAAATAAAAATCTGAACGCTTATGGCTTGAATTGTTTGAAATTACAGAGTTACAGCAGAGTGAGACAAAATTCCTGTCAAATTGCTCAAGCTCTAATGAAGTGAAAACATTTCTTGTGCGAGTGAGTTTAACAGAGTAAAATATATAAACATATATAGCACAATTATTTGCATGACTTTAGCACAGGTATGCAAAGATACGGCCCACGGGTCACATCCAAATCTATGTTTATAAATGATGTTGTCTGCCCAAAATATTGTGCAGTAAGTGTGAGCGCTCAGAGTCCCATCAGCCCCTCCTCCAGCCCCTCCCCCTGCCCCTCCCCCTGCCCCTCCTCCTGCCCCCTGTGCTGCTGTTACTGCCCAGCACATAAAGGATAAACAGTGAAATGCTAGAAACCACGACTTCATCATAAATCTAATTCAAACAGCACTCTGTTGCATATTGCAGTCTATATTGTTCAGCCTTATTTCTGTATAAAAACATAAAATTACAGAAAACTTGCAATACATGTCTGTAATCTACAGCAACAGTTTGATATTGCTAAATTTACATTTACCAAATTTCTCTATTCTACTGCAGTGTCTCTCCTTTATGACTTACCTCACCATCAGAATAAAAAAACAAGAGAAGTAGTGTCATAAATTTATTTACACATTACTTCTTATACATATATTACATATAATACAATAGTACTTTAGTTTAACACAGGATGGAGGGAGTGGCCTCTGTTATTTTCAGTCTTTGTACATGAATGTGAGTATGTTTCCTGGTGGTCACTCTTGGCACAGACAGGAGGAGATGGACAGCACTTTGCGTGTGTGTCCGTGTTGGTCCATGAAGTTGTGTGTGTCGTGTCCCTGGGGAACGCAGGAGCTCGGCTGGCGCTCGGCCCAGAGGTGGCAGATCGCGGGGTCTGATGGACTCCTGAGGGACAAACCAGCGTCAATACAAGGCTTTGGCAAGAGTTAGTGCTGTCAGGATTCTGGAAATAGCAACGTCCAGTTCCTGCCTTTTTACACATGAAGCTTAAAGCGTATATTCAATATGGAAGACTCTTTCGCAGGCTGGGTCCCACTCCACCAGTGTCCAGGTCCCGGGGACAGAAGACACCCCAGAGCTCTTTTCAACAGCTCATAGCTCTTCAGTTCACTTCATTCACGTCTTCCGCCGGGGCTCGAGCGCCAAATACTCAATATGAAACAAAAGTTCTAATCTCTTTCTGTTTCTGTCCGAGTCCATCAAGATTGAAATGCCCTTTGGCACTGCATTATGCATGGGATTATAAAGCATTGACATATTTTTTTATGAACTGAATTGAATTGATTTGTTGCAATATTGTGACAGTGAGTATGAAAAGTGACTCTGTGAAGAACTGAAATATTAGAAATGCATGGACATGAAATCAGGAAAAAAACGGACCATTACTAACAATTCAAAGTAATGCCAAACAGGAAAAAAGGTTCAGCGCGTCCATGTATATAAAAAACAGCAGGTGCTCTTGTGCAATGATCTTGAAACGTATATGGTTCAACTTGATCTGTATTGTAAAAGACTTCATGCATTCAACAATTTTTGACTTTGATAGCTTCATTTTTGGATACACGAGTCTTGCATGTATTGCATAGTTTGAGGAATGTATTTTACAATGATTTAAAAAAGCAACTACATTGATTTATGTGTGCATCTTGCCTTTGATCAATTGCTTAAAAAATGCTTGAATAACCACAATTTATGTTGATTTTGAGCATGTTTAAACTGTCTTGAAATTGGAAAAGGCTTTAATTTGTTTAAATTGAGAGAAATTAACTTGACATTAAAGAAAAAAATATTGCAATGAGAAAAAAAAACGCAAAGGAATAACATATATCATATATATATTTATATCATTAGTCTATTTTATTGCATGCCTTATAGTTATAAAGTTTTTTGTTTATCCTTATTTCATGTTTCATGTTGCACGATTGTATCACAAAAAAAGAGTTTGTGAACTCTCTCACTAACAATGGCAAAAAAAAAGCGAATTCTGATAAAACCTATTCTGATTCTGGTTCCAATACAGGTTGGGTCAAACCATCTACTTTCTAAAAATCCATTTACTCGCTCCATATTTTATAATTTGTGTTTTAAAAATGAGGTATAAGGCCTTTAAGCACTGCAATGACGTAATAGCTGAAAACCTTAAAGCTGTGTTTGCCAAAGAAGGCTGTGTGAGAAGGACATTTGGTCACTAAAGGGATGGACACGTCCTGGAGGTGTCGGAGTTGGCAGGTAATTGTCGTATTCCGGTAATTCGTCTGCTACTGACCTGAGAAGGCAGCGGTTTCCTGAGGTGCAGCCTCCCAAACATCTGCCCACGTCTATTTCCTGAAAACATTTGCAAAACACAGAGAACCGTGAGCTCACAGCGGGCCGCAAATATTGACCGGCTTTAGGGCCAGCAGCTGCCGGAGGACACACCTGCAGACCACCACAACACAGGACACAGGGACACATGTATTTGTATGTGTACTTTACTTGAGTAGTGTTTTTGTTGAGACCTTGATCATTTTAACCCACTACCTTTGAAAGAGTTTGAAAGAGCTTCTACTCTACATTTCTGGAAAGGCTTTAAAGTAAAAATTTAAATTTGCCACATGTTTTTTGCCCATTTAAAGCCAAATAAAGCACACTTTATGAACGCTAGGTGCCACTGTGCATATGTTCTGTCAGATGCCACTCATTTACATCAAGGAAGAAGGTTTGTGTCGGTTGTTCGAAAATTTGGGCACAATTGTTGTGTTTTTGAAGCAGTGAAGTTTTTTTTATGTTACACTTATTTAAGGGGAGACACTGCAACAAAACTTATATTTTAATTGGGCACTTTCATCTACGCAAAACAAAAATACCCAATCTTCACAATAACGCGTTTAATTATTGCACTGATTCGAAGTGTCTCTTTAGATTCAAATGGGAAATTGTGGCAACAAAATCTGCATTTTAGCAGCTCCAACAGACTTTAAACATTCCAATCCAGTCTTTACATTTTTTCAGAGGTTTTTTTTTAATATGTACTTCCAAGCCTGATTTATTAAGTTTTGAATATCAAATAAGAAAGTGAAAATTTACTTTTTTTTACTGATTTTTTTTTTAAGATATCCAAAAAACCCACTGATGTCTTTGTAACTATTATATCTACAAAAGAAATCCTTAACTTTAAACCTGGTTCTTCTGTGTATCTGTTCTTTAGATAATGTTGTCAAAAATCTCATCAACTCTTCAGGCTTTAGGCTTAAAATGCCTATTTTTATATAAAAACATAAAAGGCCAAAAAACTTGTAATATATTATTTCTCATATGCATGTCACTAATCTTCAACAAAAAGTTTCACGCTGATATCTTTCTAGAATTTTGCCCCATTCACCTGCAGTGTCTTGCCTTACAAAGACTAGTGCTTTCTACTTTGAATATTAAGTATTTTCTACAGCAAATACTTCAGTGCTTTCAACTGACAAGAAAATGACTCTGACTTTTACTGGTCGTTTACCACCACTGTCCATATCGTGTATTGGTCTTTTTAAGTCACTTGTCAAAAATGCACCCTGCTGCCATATTGGTTAAGGAACTTTAAGAGATAGGTCGATCAAGGAGCCAATCTGTGGAATTTGTTCCCCGTCAAATTGAAATCTGTGGCAGGATTTGGCATTTTCAAAAAGCGTACAAAATCATGCATGTGCCAGCTGCAGCACTGTATCCATGTTTATTAATGTATTTTCTATTGCGTTCGTATTTTGTGTTTGTAAGTGTCATTGTCTCCTCACACCCCTTTAGTATTTTTTGTACTGTTAACAGTGTGTAAAAGCCCATCTACGGAAAAGTACTGCAAATGAAATACAATTGACCAGTAACAATGGAAAGCTGTCGATTTTCTCCAATCGTGGGCTGTTTCAATAAACCCATTATAACCTTTGAGCCTTTGCGGATTGGAGTTTCTTTGAGAAAGGCCGAGCTCAGTGTGTGCGGGGCCAGACTCCGCTCGGGGAAGTCTAAAAGTGAGATTAAGTGGCGTCTTCCACGAATAAAACCACTTCATTAGAGCTTCACCCCCAGTGGAGAACACTTCCTCCTGGCTCTCCACAAAGGCAGGTGTGAACTGGGCATTTAAATAAGCCCAGAGCCTGTGGAGGCCCATGTGTGGATGCAAATGGACCCTCGGCCCCTCTTCCTGCGCACCTTGAGCCGCTCCTCCCTGACCCCGTCCTGCAGCTGCACGGTCTCGTAGTAGTACTCCACGTGAGGCACTCGGTAGCAGCTCTCCTTCAGCTCGCACGCCTCCACCGTCTGGACCAGCTCCGCCTTGTTCGGAGTCTCCACCAGCGCCGAGTCGAAGCGAGTGGGGACGCACGAGAAGCCCTCTGCGGAAACAAGCATTTCACTGGTTATTAGGGATTCAGAGAGTCATTAGTCAAAACTATCGAGAGACAGTCCAGAACAGATGGATTGTATGTTTGATGTGACTCTGACTGGCAGAGGATGCATGTTTTAAGGTTTCGGGCCCATTTTCCCTCTCAACATACAAACTTTCACTTAGAAATGTATAAATGACCTCGTCCACACAATAGTGACTTCAACTAATGCACCGATTTAACATTTCTCCATAGATTTAACCAGGAAATTAATTAGAAAATGGCTTCAAGGCCATTTTCTCAAAATACACTTTTCTCACATCCTTACTAAGACAGTGAGGCTCCATCATTCTGATAGAGCATGTAACACTAAAACAGTGGACACAACAGGCAGGTCACAGGTTAGGTCACTGCACAAGTTAAAACCTCAATTTTGATTTAATAATGCATCCTGAGCTTCAAATTGATATCTAGAAATGTAGACTTTTTCCCC
>JAADKR020120215.1:0-10104 GCA_011763505.2 Lythrypnus dalli | reverse complement strand
AAGCTTCTGCGACAAGAAGCGAAACGTCCTCTACTCAACCAACCCTGTCCAGTTGAAGATTCAAGCTTTTCTACTATTGTTGCTATATTGTGTTTTACTGAGGTTCATGTTTATTGTAACTTGTATATTTTTGAAGACATATTTATTCATGTTTTTAGAGCTTGTGAAACCTGAAAATGTCCCCTAATTGAGGAACTAGTTTCAAGAAGTGTGTTTATTAGGAGAAAAAAAATAAAAAGTAAAGAAAAGGTCTGTGTGTAAAAATTCCCATGGGCAGATTTCTTGTAAATAGTAATTCAAATTAAAAGACAAATCATTTTAAGAACTATTATTATTATTATACTACTTTTTTTCGATTTAGATCGATTATATCGTTTATCGCATAATTTTTCTGCTAATTTATCAAACTTCAAATTTTGTTATTGTGACGAGGTCAGTTTCACTCATTACATACTATATTGTCTTATACTATCTTATCCTAAGTCCTGAGCTGGAGTGAAATATGGTCACTTGTAGCTCACTATAGCAATGTTGCTTCTGACTAGACTTTTGTAGAATTTGCAAAGTCTCACAATTAGGAGGTTGCAAAAACAGTCCAGTTGACCACTTTTGAAAGCCTCCATTACTAAAAAACAGGCCTAGACAGCTTGGACCTCGCAGACATTTAAATTGAGGTGCAACCATTTGTGGTTTGAACAATCCACCGAGGACTTTACTAATGAAACAAAAATGATCTGGGGAGCGCAGAGAAGATTTGTGTTCACACATTGGTTCACCAGAGGCACACGATCACACCAAAGTCCCAAAAGCAGCGTGGGGCTCTGCTAAAAATACTTTGCTATAGACCCCATGTTAGGAGGCACAGAACAGGTGTGATGGACAGGAGGGGACCGCAGAGCCAAAGTATTATAGCCATCAAGGTGCGAAATGCAACAAGACCTGCACTTAGGTTTGGGAGAAATTAACTGAGATTTGACTTATTTTTGTTTTGGGGACTATAACTTTCTTTTCCATGAGATGGTCATGACACACAGCCTCAAATTGTAGAGAAATGTTGAAATTGAACTGCAGTTTTGTTGCAACGAAATGAGCTTGATGATCAATTTGAACTTCACAACCAATTTTGACATATACAGTTTTAGGGTTTGCGAAGTCAAAACAACAATGCTGGTTACAAGTCATATGAAATGAAATTATCTCTATTTATATAGCGTATTTCACAGACACAGACGTCATACAAAGCGCTTTACAGTGGGTTATGTTGCATTGAATCAGTGATGGCAGGTTGTCCTGGGGTAGACCAGAGAGGGGCAGCAGCCATCACACAAGCGCCATCAGACCTTATTACCAACACCATGCATACAGTCCTATTGTGTATGTTTTTAGTGGTAGAGGAAACCAGAGCACCCGGAGGAAACCTACTCTGGCACAGCGAGAACATGTGAGCGCTATCCGCTGGGCCACCACCATGCCACCCATATGTCAAAGCTATCATAAAACATTAAACAAACAAACATATCAGCAATATCAAAAGTGATCTTATGCAAAGCTACCACAATGCTGCTTTTGCTGTGGGTTATTGAGAACATAATTGTAATACATTTTAAAGCTATCGTTTGACTACCATGTGGTCAAAGCATGGCAAAGTTCACAGAGACGTGCTGATGATGTCCCACTCCAAACAAAATTACAAGTCAGGATTGAAATAGCCCACTTGTGCATGTTGTGTGAGGTTGTACGGATGGAATGGAGTCTTTCTTCAGTATGTGGAGTTTGTATGTTCTCCTGGTTGCTACACTTTTTTACTTATCAACTAAATCATGTACAATAGGCTAACCCGCAAGCAAAAAACTCCTGGCCAAAGTCATGTGTGGGTTAATGCCTGAAATTGGGTCAGCCCAATTAAAATGGTAAATAAATGGTCACATTTATATATCACTTTTCTACCTGCTTTAGGCACTCAAAGCACTATACATCAAGGAACCAGTCACAGTGTGTACCCAGACACTGGAGACGAGGAGGGTGAAGTGTCTTGCCCAAGGACACAACGAAAAAGCCCCTGTGGGACTCAAGCCGCCGACCCTTCACAAGACGAACCACGCTACAAACTGCGTCACTGTTGCACTTGTACACACAATTTTGGATTAAAGGCAAAAAAGATCATTTATATATGAAAAGTTAACTTTACAATTGCTTACCTTGAAGGTACACTATAGACTTGTTTAGGCGGAAAAACAAACATGATATTAGTCATCTTTATCATATTATTCATCTTTTGGTGATCCAGAGGCTAAGGGTGGTAATCATAGCATATTTACTTTCCATCACAGCAGCCTTTAGGATGCTTCAGGATCAATCGTCTTCTCCGGTGACTTACCTTCTCCATGGGAACATAAACCAGAAACCTTAGAAATCAAATTGTAGAGACCCTTGTGACCACCCATATCCCCTGGGTCACTAAAATGAGTTTTTTTCCCACCTAAAAAGTTCCATATTGAATCTTTAGCTTAAAGCTGTGCTATCGGAACTACTTTGTTTTCACACCGTAAATGTCGGATGTAGTTGAGTAAAATCTCTAAGCTGTTCTCTAAACATGTTTCTAGAGACCCTCAGCACATCCCGATTCTTCAATGGCGTTAATTAGAAGCTCGTCTTGTTCAGAGTTTGTAGTGAGGCATTTAAAATGCAGACTGCCAAAGCTAACACTGAGTTAAGTTAGTCTCTGACTTCTGCATTCACGAAGGGAGAAAATGCGCTATACTAAGACACACATCAGCGCAAATGGTCTTTTTCATTATTGATGGTGCCGCAATTACAAGAAAATAAATGCTTACCAAAGCTTTAAAGGCATTATACCTAATTTTTTGTTTGTTTGTCTGTTTGTTTATTTTCAGCATTTGTAAAGTTTCTTCACAGTTCACAACTTTCAGGATCACTTTTTATGGTCACTATCCCAATAATGCTAACAATAAAGTTCCTGCTAGTTATTGAGGCTCTTTAAAGCAAGGCCCTCAGTCCAATATTGTATGATTTAAGAGGAAATTCACACAACGTTTGAAACCAGACAGACAATGGACAAAATGGACAGCAATCATGTCTCTTTGATGGTGCCAGAAATCAAATTCCCATTCAAAATCTCCATAGACTTTTAGTTTAAACGTACTCTATGGAACTTTTTAGGTGAAGAAAAAAAACCTTGATATTAGTGCATATTTGACATTTGAGTGACCCAGGGGCTTTGGGTGGTTATTATGGCACCATTACTTTCCATCACCATGATCTCTATGATTTGATGATTTCAAAGGTTTCTGGTTAGTTTTCCCAGGAAGAGGGTACATCACCAGAGAAGACAATTGATCCTGGAGTATCCTAAAGGCGACTGTGATGGAAAGTAAAGAAACTATGATAACCACTCGTAGCCGCTGGGTCACTATAAGATCAAATAAGCACTAATATCAAAGATTTCTTTTGTTTTTGTGTTGTTTTTCGTCTAAAATTTCTATGGTGTACTTTACATAGTAAGCAATGCGGTAACTCAAAAACACACAATTCTAATTTGAAGATTTATCTATTATTATTATTATTTATTTATTATCTGTTTATCTTTTTCATTTTACAAACCGAACGGTTTTGTTGTATTTTCCAGTATTTGGCATTTTCTTTGTTGTAAAATGTTCATCCTACAATAAATAGTTTGCACGCAGTTAGCACGATTAGTCTCTGTTATGCATTCATTAGGCTTTAAATATGAGAATTGTTAGAAAAATCTATGGAGCTTTTCAATGGGATTTGTACTTTTACTATTAATAATAATAATAATAATAATAATAATAATAATAATGTATGCCAAAAGGACAAGGCTGCATTTAACCCATCCTTCGAAGCTCTGTAAGTAGCAGTGGGCAGCCGCAGATGTAGAGCCAGGCTAATGGTCAGAATCACCTGCTTGAGGATAAACCTATTGTGCATATTTTTAGTGGTAGGAGAAACCGGAGCACTCGGAGGAACCCTACGCAGACACAGGGACAACATGCAAACTCTGTACAATAATGAAGCTGAATCGCTAATTAGACAACAAAGATCATATGTTATGAGATGGTACATTTTGAGTTTTTTTCATTATTTAGGATTTTAAAAATATTGCTTGTAGGGTAAGGGCTTTGAGAAGGATCTGGGTTGAATATGCACGCTCTCTCAAACATGCATGAGTGAAACATAACACATAGTTGTAGTAGAAATAGTAGTATTGTTATGTTACTCCTTGCATGAGTTAGTGGATGGTGATCTGGCACTTTTCTTTTTTGTTGTTGTTGTTTTCCTTGTGAATCTGGGCATGCATCTTCTTTTCAGCCATTTTATAACTATCATTAAGTACAGATTCCACCTTGGGCCTGTACTTAGCTTCTTTGTAAATGCCCTCACTCGTGCACATGTACGAGCCGCTCAGGTATTAGCGCTGCAGACTGCTCATCAATGGGGGCTCTGCTTTCCATCTGTTCTTAATCTGCGGCCCTTTTCTCCTCACAACACCACAATGCAGCAGACTGGATGTATACCCATAGTGTGTTTGTGTTTAGTCTGCCAATGAGCTGTCTGTATCCATGCTGTAAGAAAGCTATGCAGGTTAATATAGGGTCAACATGGAAAAACTACCTATAGGCAACCAGATGTGTCAGAAGTAGCCAATGGTGTGCCTAGATAACTTTTTATTCCTCCCGATATGGAAAAAAAATTAGGTGGATTCCACGTGGTGCAGCGGTTCTTGCTCGTACTTCACAGCAAGAAAGTCCCGGGTTCGATTGCCACCTGGGCGGGACCTTTCTGTGTGGAGTTTGTATGTTCTCCTTGTGTCTGCATTTGATTCCTCTTGGTGTTCCGGTTTCCCCTACCACTAAAAATATGTGCAATAGGTCAAGGTGGTGAATGTTGTGTGATTTGGTGGTGGTTGGAAGGGCTGATGGCACAGATTGGCAGCCTCGCTTTCGTCAGTCTACCCCAGGGCAGCTGTGCTACTAACGTAGTTTCCGGGGGAATAGTAATGAAGGGATTTTTCATTTATTCATTTTCATCTATGTTGTGTGATCTGTGAAATGTACTTTTGAAAATGCAACTATAGAGCGAGGTCAAGTCACACAGATGGTAGACATTTAGACATAATATTTTGAGTACAGAGAGGTAGAGGACCTTTGTTTACAGTTACAGACCTTGAGCAAAAGCACTCACTTTGCACTTGTGTAGAAGTAGTCAGAAAAACCTGACTAAGGAGCTTGACATGACATTTTGTATCTAACATGTGCATTACATACGCTGAATAAACAACTCCTCTTCGAAAATATCTCCCTGCTTCTCGTAATTTTTGAATTCAACAGACTTTTCTGGTGGAAAATACGGGCAGAACTGAGCTGTTTTCTGGTGTTGTCTCTAAGCTGGCTGGTGGCGCAAGTTCAGTAACGATTAGAGATTAAAAAAAATAATAAAAAGAAAAACAAAACAGTAAAACAAGAAGAAATAGAAGAGGACGAAAATGTGGATTTTGTTTTTTGACAAAGTATCAACAGCCAGACTGGTCTAAATCAACAAACGGTAAGCAGAGCTAGTTGATAAAGGAAATTCTGCACATTGATTACACTAAATTAAAGCTGTTTGAAGTTTGCCAAACTACGCATCTAAATTGTTAATTTGCATATGTGTTTTGATGCATTTTATGTCAAAGTATCTTAAAAAGAAAGGAAAAACAGTTGTACGAAACAGCTGTAAATTGGTTATGTATGATATTATTATGATATTATTAAGTAAAGCTCATGGTAACTGAAAAACTCCCACAATTGCTTGTTGTGAGGAGAAGAAGTATTCTTTTAATTCATTCAGCAAAATTGTTTGTTGTTTGTTTGGTAACACAGGAACTAAGAAGTGACTGCCTGGGGTTCAAACCAAAGTGTGCCAAGAATTCTTTTTATAAAAGAGTGAAGTGAAACAGTGTTTGTTTTAAAATACCATTATGTACATTGTTTGAAAATACATATTTTGTGAGAGTGCCGTTAGGGAAGTGGAGTACAAGTGATTTTTCCTACAGTGGACAAAGATTATCATTATCAATTTCTGATTTTTGGCAGGTGGATGCTTTTATCCTGGTGGACTAAAAGTGTCATTACAATTTCAATTTTTTGAGCGGATAAGCCTCTTTCTAGTGGACAAAAGGTACTATTACAATTCTTTAAACAGAAGAAGATTTAGCGTTTCCCTTTAAGATATTTTTGTTTTTAATTCACTTTTTCAATATCAACACCTTTACATTTTGATTTTTATTGAATTCAAGTTCATTTTAAGTATCCTTTTTAGTGTCTCTTGAGTAAGCAGTGTTTAGTTTGAAGTATTTCAATTTTGATTGACAGGTTATTTTGAAACAGTTTTCTTAGTTTAGTCTTTAGTTTATTTAGATTTAAGTCTGTTTCCGCTAATATAATGTTTTGTTTTGTTTTTTAAAACCTTTAATTCAATTATGCGTTCATTCAAAAATCTAACAGCGTGTTGAGTTAGTCCAGTTAAATGGCTCCTTTATTGGAAAACAGCATATTTGCAAATGAAGCAGAACCCAAAGAAGCCAAGAAACAAGTGGATATGATTTGAAAATTGCTCAAGAAATACATGAAGAAGAAATTGATACATACTGGAGAGCAGACTTTGGCTCCTGCCAACAAACAGTGGTAAGCCATCAAGGACTTTCACAAAAGCAAAGCCCTGCCCTATCACACTCAACCCAAGTGGACAGTCAAAGGGAGTGTAACAGACAAAACAAACCTCCAAAGATGTGAAGAAAACAAAGCATTTGCGGAGAAGTTACACAAGATGGTACTCAACATAATGGCAAATTGTGCTCTCGCCAGTGTATTGGTGGTGAAACTTGGTGAAGACAAAACTCTGGGGAAGAAACAAGGTCAGGATCAAAACAGTCAAAAGAAATTGACCTGGCCTCCCAGCAAGTCTGCAAAGTCTAGTCTAGGAACAAGATGCCCAGGGGATCTGCGCTCTGGAAGTCTTTACAAGAAGCGAGCAGAATTCAGTGAAGATCTTGAAACAGAAGAAGATGGAGCTGAAGAAGCAGCAAAACATAGATACACATCCGTCTATCCATCTTTAACTAATGAGTCAAATGTGAGCCCCTACAGAAACAAAGAACTTGAAGAGAGAGAGTATGTGAGTGATGGCGACAACTCTCAATCGTCACTGCCACCCCCACAGTACAGTACAGTGGAAAGGCAAACAAGACCTTCTTTAATTTGCTCTCCCAACAGTGAAACACCAGTAGAGCACACTCATTTGACAGGGAGTCTAACGATGGTTCCGAATAATGACATACCTGAGTAACAAGAACTGCAGGAGCTGGTGGAGATGCTGTTAGAAGTCATTTCAAACCATACTGAAGTCTCCGAGCTGCTGCTTGAGCCAACATTGCCAGTGTGTACACATGAACCATCAAACGTTACACCAATAAGTACACTTGGAGAAAGAAGAAAACTACAAAAACTGATCAAACAGAAGGAAAAATAGATTGCAGGAGACAAGTGAAACAATTGACAATTAAAGATGAAGACATTGAAGAAATACAAAATGTGGAAAAAGAAATAAGACCAAGAAACAGTGAAGAAGTTGCACATTCACAAAGGCCATTGCCACAACAAACCAATAAGAAACGGATTGTGGTGTCCTCAAATGAGGCTCTAAAAGACCTGCATTTACAAAGAGCGAGTTAATACAAAAAGGCAAATAAGTGGGATCCATTCTCCTCTTGTGTGTCAGAACAGTTCATTGCAGGAGAATTTACTGACGTGGTGGATGAAAATGTCATTAACCCATATATGAGTGGCCTTTTGTGCCCATTCAGAGATCCTGAGTTACAACAAAATAAAGAAACCCTCTTCCGTGATAAAGACATCCCTCCAGTAAATACAACAGGTGCAGCACTCTATCTGCTGTGGATGGGGGTCAATCAAAAGCCCGTTTATCAGCCGTTTGCTTTGAGAGACATCAATGGATTGATGCTAAAGCTGCCAAAGTTGACTCAAGGAGCACCAGTTTTTCTCAGAGCCCTTACAACACACACAGCTGGAGAAACTTTGTGTTGGGGTGACATCTCAGCAGTGCAACCGACGAGATCACAACGGTTGAAGTGTGCAGAAGACTCCGCAGATTGGTCAGAGCTAACATGCCATATGCCACACTGAAAGCTGAACTCCAGAATGTGTTGAAGGACATGTATCCCACATGCATTCTAGATGCACTATTGGCTTGCAGATGAAAGAAGAAGACTATTTTGCTCATTAACAAAGAGCAAAAACCCTGTACCATAATGCAACAGGAGAACCTATATGTCAAGGTGGTAACACCATCATATTCTTCTCAACTCAGATCAACTCAAAAATGTTGTGAATGTATAGAAAAAGACAGAAGAAGACTTTGTTGCTCATTGTTAACCAGATATGTCTCAATATTGAAATGACAAACAGAAAGACAGTGCGGACAAAGAACATTTGGATGACTGTTTTGAAGTTGCAAGTGAAAAAGTTTTAAGAAGAGTTGGACAACAATAAGAAGAACAAAAAGAAGCCTGCAGCAATAACGGCAGTTGCCGCAGGGCAAGCACATGTAATCCCTTACGTACCCCAGCAGCCTGTACAAACAGCTGCACCAACTTAAGGAACCCGAGCAAGAGGATTTACTCCAGTTACTAATGCCAATAACAGGGGCGAGGAAAGGCAGAGGAGTAGGCCAAAGGAACCAACATGTGGCCTTGAACCAGTATAGAAATTGTTTTGATTATTGACCATGGGCTAAAGACTGTCCACAAGGACCTGGAGGGGGACAACGATTAAATGTGACGTCAGCGCAAGTATTGTCATTTATTTATGTTATTCCTATGCAAGGAATGCTAACTCAAGTGCAACCAATGCAATTGCGGAGAATGCCAATGCAACAAGTTGCCATGCAAACACAACCAATGCAAGTGCAGGTACAGCCAATGATTGTACAGCACGTCACAGTTCAAACAATGCCAGTGCCACCACAACAGATGCAGATGCAGGCACCACCGTGCAAAGCAAGCTCAATGTAACATGAATGCCAGAAACGACTCTGAGTCACTGTTTCCTGAAATCCAAGGAAGTTTCGACCATTATGAAAGTTACTGACAGGGCCCGCTGTCTGAGAGTCAGTCACTACTTCCTTGGAAAAGTGAACCAATGGTGACTCTTTTAATTAATGGACAACCAATCGATCTGGAGGACTCAGGTGCTACAGTTTGATGCATTAATCATGCATTTCCATGGTCCACATGGATGATGTCATTTACTGGCTGTGAGGGAAAACCCGAGAAACGTCCTTTTACTGTAGCATTGGCAGTAACACTGGAGGATCATTCAGTAGAGCATCCATTTCTCTACCTGCCTAACTGTGAGGTGTCTCTATGTGGCCATGATCTGATGTGCAAGCTTTCTCTATCTCTGGTGTTTTGTCCAGAAGGACTCAAATTGTTGGACAAGAACCAGACATTACGCATGTTTCGTTTGTCAGACACTAATAAGCAGACACGAGTTCTCCATTTGTCACCTGATGTCATTGAAGATCTCAAAACACCTGTGGACATGTACTGGCTACAAATTCTGACACTGCCAATATCTGTGTTACCCAGATACTGGTAACAGCCTCAAGTCTCTGGCAACAATATAAGTTGTGGGCAAAATCCATCTCCCTGCTGCGTGAACCTTGTGTCACCATGAATTGAACCACCACAGAAGATGAAGTGTTTCAAGAATTGTGGTCTCAAGTAGCTGGCCAGACAGTTCGCATATACTACCCATATTTGCATTGTGGACCTCAAGGCATGGTCCTGTCTGTGGCTGTTTAACCAAACGTGATAAAGTACTACACAGACAGTGAAGAAGCTTCACCGCATATCACACAAGCAGTCTCCAAGCACCATGACTGTAAAGCTCTGGTATCTATGGTGAAATTGGCTCATATGCTCACCTACCGCGGATACAAGCGGTGGAAATGAGATTCCTTTGCAGGATGACTGGACTCACCCTTAGGGATAGGGTGAGGAGCTCA
>JAADKR020120023.1:0-10108 GCA_011763505.2 Lythrypnus dalli | reverse complement strand
AGTCTTTGTCGTGGTTTTGGCCTGGCTACTGTCACATCTACAGAATCTGGCATGATCCACAAACAGCTAACACGCCTTTTACAACTGATGTCACATTCAATATAATGGAATGTGACAAAACGCAAATGGTATTTAGTTCAAGCAGGCCTTAACTTAAAATTTGCTGCAAAAAGTATGAAGTATTTAATATGTAATGTGTTTTATATGTTATTACTGACCACATAGTATGTACCGTGTGTATGCTCTTGTATTTTAACTTATAGTGCATTATATTCTGTGAGGTTTGTATTCATTTGTCCATGAATTTTTGTGAAAATGCACAATGATCAGAATATAGTTATTTATTCCCATATTTGTGTCTTTGTGTTTTTGCTGATTAAGTAGTAGGCTTTTGTCCATAAAGGTATTATCATTTCATTTGCCACTCAGTCTGGAATGTTGAGGGTTCGGTTCATAAAAAAAGATTAAAAAGGGAAAGGGCGTTCAATCATAATAGACTGTATTTTGCCAAACAGGTAACTTCTTGAAACAGAATCACCCCTGTTTTTAAGAATGGAGACAAAACAACCAGAAAACTAAAGATTGCCAATTATCTCCAAAATTGCAGAAAAATGGGTTTCTTTGCAGTTAACAGAGCACATGAATAATAGTCATAATCAACTCCTCATTCCATGGAGTTTGGGTTTAAGAGGCATCACAACACTGAGACAGCCACATGTATCTTTCAAGAAAACTAACTACATTTAATTTCTATAAAAGTGCCGTGTTTTAAATAAAATCATCTTTCTGACAGTAAACAAACTATACAACAACATAAAAACGTAGGGTCCAGCAGGAGTTCCACAGGGCTCCATACTTGGTCCAGTTTTATTCAGTTGATATGTACATGAGCTGCTGCAGTACTCTCTAGTGTCTCACTGGCTCCATGACTCCTGCCTCAAACTTTAGTAAAATACGTGGCCCCTGTTTTGTTTACGTTCAGTGTGAGTGAGGCAGGTTTAATGTTCAGGCATGAGTTGAGCATTCAGTTTTTCTTGGTGCCGTGCAAACTGTTCTAAAGAATAATGTTAATTATACAGTACATTGTATTGAGATGGACAAGTTGTTATTTCAAACACGCCTTAGCAGTCATTTCTCACACGCTTCATGTGATGTCCACGTCATTTAGGATTAATGATCAATGATTCATTTGTATTTTAGATAAACCAAAATTGTGGTTCACCTACAATACAGTTTATTTATTTATTTTTCCACTAATGTAATTTCAAATTAGATTGAGCCTACTGCCCCAGCAGGTGTTCCAACCTGGAATTACAGATTTTCTAAGTGAAATGCTCATATTACTTTTATCATGGCTCACATTAAAACCCGAGGTTGAGAAAGTCATGATATGTTATACATTTTTCTGAATCCTCAGAGTTCAGATAGTTGTGTCTGTATTGTTCCTGGGAGTCTCACTGTTAAATCTACTAAATGATTTAGGAGCTATAGGTACCACATTTATTGTCAGAAAATTGTAGTTTTGGGTTTAAATGAAAGACAAGAATGTCTTCTTTGAAATTATACCAGAACAAATCACTATTTAATGGACCCAAAATATGAAATAAAATATAAAAAATAATACATTTAAAATTCAGATATGGGCCTATTTACTTTGGGTGTACCAAGATCCAGTCTGCTCCATGGACTTACAGTATGTGTTTTGCAGACAACATGAAGATATTACTATAACGTTGTTGAATGATTTGCGCAAATATTAAGTTCATAATAAATACAATTTAATTCCATCTAGTATTAAATTACATTCTAAGTATGTCGGCGATGAAGGTGATGTTGGTTCTCATAGAAAGAGATCACACCTCAGAGCGTCACATCTTGGTGTTTATGAGATGAAATATTTGTACCAGGGCCAACAATACTGAGCTCTTTGTCACAATAGCAATAAGTCGGCGTTCAATCTTCAAAGGTTTTTTTTTTTTTAAATCAACAATAGACAGGTTGGTGTCTCCGGTCACAGACACGCCCGGGTCCTGTGTCTACATCTATTTTAAGCAATCTCAATAGACTGCTTGAGATGTTCATACCAGATTTTGTTTTGCTTGTACATGTTGTCCAACCTGTCCTTTGTGTCACATATCTTTCAGATAAAGGTGCATTGGGTGTTGACTGGGAGTGACGCAGTTTTGGCATATCATTGATGAGTAATATACGGCCATCTTGTCATGCAATATTATTTTTTCTCATTTCCACATTTATTTTGAAAGAAAGTAGTATTTTCTCTGATGTAAATTTTGTTTAAATATTAACTTCTTATGTGTTTTTTTTTTATAAATTAAAGCCACGCTGGGGAACATTCCAGATTGTACGCTGTTACGTCACAAAAGCAACAGAGCTGTTATATAACTCAGGTCATACGCAAACAAACATGCTTCTGACGCTCAGCCAGACTCCACCAATGCTATTTTTGGAGTGAAAATGAAAAATGAAGCATGTGAATGTATTTATATGTTATGTTTGGCAACTTGGAATCAAAACAAAGCAGCAGCATCTCTATGGGAATAAACTAGAGAAAGATACATATGGTATCTCTGGAAACACCCACAGATGGTCACTTTAAGAGAATAGACAAGGAAAGACAAGCTAATAAAAATGTAATTAAAAAAAAATAAAATCAAAATTTTCATTGACATTTTTGTCATTATTACCTCTAATACATACTGTACATCTATAACAGAAATGGTCATAAACCCGACCTTCTATGTCCCATCTGCATTCATTCTTACTATTTTGATACTAATTTAGCTCCATAAAGTTGCTATATGTTTGACATCAATGACACATTTGCCCATCATGCTCTGACCAGTGGAAACACGTTGAATAGTGTTTAGTGTTTTCATTTTCCTATTTAAGGATATTATGAATGTTTAACAGCTTAAACCTTGTATAAGGCTAATAAAACATGTCGCCAAATAATTTACACAAAGCATATTTAAGACTAGAGAAGGGTGTTATCTGTGGAGAGATTAAATGAATTTGTAATCCAGCAAATGAGTATTATCACTGTGGTTAGGGATTGCCTTCTTGAGCCAGGCGTTTCAACTATAGATATAAAATAACAGATGACTGATGGATATTCAGCCCCAGCCAGAGTAAAATGTCCAAGTTGTGTCTGACATCAAGATTGTGTCACAACCCCCCACTAGAGGGCGTCCTTGTACAACCTGACTGACAGGGCTTTTGTCTCCATTTTCTTCATGTCTATTTAGAGTTGTAATGCACTGTACCCGGTGATTTTTTTTTCATTTCCACATTTATTTTGGATGAAAGTAGATTTTTTTTTCTATTAATCAAAGCCACACTGGGGAATTTTCCATATTGTACGCTGTCACAAGAGCAACAGAACTCTTATGTAACTCAGGTCACACGCATGCATCCTGCCGAACAAACATGCTTCTGACGCTCAGCCAGACTGCTATTTTTGGATTGAATGATGAAAATGAAGCATGCAGAAAATGTATTTATTTGTTTTGTTTGGCAACTTGTAGTCAAAACAAAGCAGCAACATCTCCATCAGAACAAACTCTGGCATCTCTGGAAACGCCCACAGATGGTCACTTTAACAGATAATTTAAATAAGAACAATTATCTACAGCATATTCATAAAATGTCTATATTTCAATGGCAACTAAATAAAACAAAATGCTGTTTAATTATTTCAACCACAGATGTATCAATACCATAAGATGACCCCTGAAAACACTGGATGTGGTAGAAAAAACACATTGCCACTGGATGTCACTGTGGCACAAAGGCTTTCAACTGCTTTAATGATTCATAAAGCCTCACTTTGCCCATCCCTAATGATGGTGATTAATACTGCTGCAATATTTGACTCTTTATCATACAACTGTAGTTCAGCCACATTGTTCAAACAAACTATAAACTAACTAAAACAGTGAGAGCCATTTGGCTTTGTCATCCTGTCTGCGTCACAGCTTTGGAATTATTGTCAGAATAGGCCAGTGTCCCGAATACCAAATAAAGCTTGTTAAAAACTCCAGCATTTAATGACATGTTATTAAGCATCACTAAATAATTTCAAGACAAAAGCTAGATTAAACAAAAGAGACAGCAATGAAGAGAATTTTTCCTGTTGCTAACAATAGGCTACAGCTGGTTAACATGCACGCAAGCAACAAAAAGAATAAATGTTGTTCAGATGAAACCTCGCTGGACACAAAACTAGTTTCTCCATGTATACTCAGACAAAACTGAACTCATTGTCTTTGGTCCAGAGAAAGAGGAAGTGTCAGTCACCTGGAGTCTCTCTCTCGAAAACCTAAAATTCAGATTAGAAATCAAGACGTATTGATGGACTAAGACTGAATTTAAACAGCCACGTTAAAGCAATAACATCCACTGCTTTTTACCAACAAATAACCATCAAACCAGACTTATAAAGACTAATTTATGCGCTTGTCTTCCACGAGTTAGACGACTCTAACAGCCACTCACTGCTGC
This sequence comes from Lythrypnus dalli, assembly GCA_011763505.2. Lineage (NCBI taxonomy): Eukaryota > Metazoa > Chordata > Actinopteri > Gobiiformes > Gobiidae > Lythrypnus > Lythrypnus dalli. The sequence continues at coordinate 5,587 of JAADKR020120023.1, read as the reverse complement.
AGTACATACAGAGCCAGGAAGTAGGACCATATTAGTCCAGTGCTCAGAAAATAGACTTTAAAGCAGCTCTGCTGGTCCCAGAGTCAGGACTAAACACAGGGAGGACATCAAGGAGTGGTCTCCTGCTGGTCCCAGAGTCAGCTGCAAAATTCAGTAGGAGTTATATTTATTTTAGCACTCCCTTGGTCTGGGCGGTCAGCGAGGGACGATAATCTCTATAATTGATGATTATATTTATGTTTTTTATAGATTTTTATCATGTCTTCTTGTAATGCCATGTACATTTGAAGCACAACATTAGCTTTTGCATGAATTGTGCCTAATTGCAGTGCCTAAAACATATAAACAGTGTGTGTGGGTACATTTCATGAGCATCTTCCTGGGGTTAGCTTTCCCACACACAGTGAAATTCCAAACACACAATAGATGGTCATTGGTCCATAATTATAATGTTCTCGTGTAATAATAATGCCGTGTGTCACATTAAGAGATATATAATTATTGAACTGTAATGAATAAAAGCAAAGGTCAAATTAAATTCCTCATTTTAATATTTTTTTTCAATACCAGATTGTGCTGATCACACCATAAACAGTTTGTTTCACCTCAGATTTATAACCTCCCTTGTCCTTTTCATTCAAACTAGGAATGACTCTCATCTTTTGTGATGCTGTATTTGCCACACCCCTGTTACGCCTCTGTATTACATAAAGTACATACCTCAGAGACATCATCTGTGACAGTTTCTGCAGTGTAGCTTTAGATGTTATTGTACTGGAGGCAGAACTAAAATCCAGAAATAAAAGGTGTGCCTATGTAGAGGAATTTACTTTAATTTACTTTGAATGACTTGAGCAACACACTGCCACTTCATTTTCTTCGGGATCAATACAATGTTTATCTATCTATGTAGGAGTCTTCTTTAAAATCAAATGTGAGCACACTGTTCTCTCGTGTCTGCCAAAATGGTCAGGGTCGAAAAGATGGTCAGCTTTGGTTTTAAGAACCACTAAGATCTTTTTTTTTTTTGTCCTTTATCTATACGAGTGGCAAAAGAGACTGTTCAAACACATGAATTGCAAACGGTCCAGTTATAAGTTCTAACATGACCTTTTAATGAAACTCTAGATTGAGTTTAGCCTCAGGAATGTGATGGACCGGACATTCACATTCAGGGCAGTCTGACTCAGTGACCTCGGTGATGAGAGCTGGTCATTGTTTGTATTGTTGTCGTGGATTATAAGAGTTTATTGTAAATGACTCAAGTTTCCTTCCTGTAATTGACAATGAATAGTAATACAATAAACATAATTGTGCTGCAGTCACGCAGGTTGAGTCCAGGTCAAGGGTTCTCAAACTGTGTGCTATAGCGTTCACAAGACAATAATTTAAAGTTTGCTTTCCAATTTGTATTTTTAACCACTCTCCTTTTTGTCTTGTAGCTTACTCAAAAGAAAAGCAGGCATGTCATTGTCTGAACATTATCATAAACCGTATAGCAATAATATAGTAATCATAGTAATTTAGACATTAATGAACAGGCTTGTACTTTGAGAACATGCAAAACAAAAGAACAAGGTCATCTGCAACTGGTTATTATAAAGACAAAACTAAAGTTATGAAAAGACAGCTGGACAACAAGTCTTTTGTTTTATTAAGGTCAAGTTCATGCTGAACTTCACTTTTGCTCCAAAATTCAAATATCACATACATTTCTACATACTGTATAAACCATAGTTATCTAATATGTTAATAGATTGTTTATTAAGTCTTATTTTCAAGTCCACTTGCCAACCCAACACATTATAATCTTTTACCGTTTATTGTTAATCAAGTACAAATAGTCAAAGTAGTCTTTTCAAACCTAAACCTAAAAATAATTGCCCTTGTTGATAATAAACAAAGGTGATATGTGCACTAAAAAGTATACACTCTAAAAGTCACTGTGTACAAACAGTTAAAACTTGTATACTGAATTGAAATGTACAATATTTAAACCAAATATGAAATTAACCTTTGTAGGATGAAAGTGCAACAGAAAAAAATGAAACAATGTAAAAAGGAACATGCATGCCTCATTTCTGGGATGAACATTTGTGCCTTATTTTGTTTTTTTGGTTTTTCTCAGTTATACAGCGTGGCTTATGTTTATTATAATTTAAGAATGCTACTTCCTACCTCTTGTATTGCCACACTTACATACTCATGCTAAACAGACACACTTCTATAGCATATCATTTATCCTAAGTGCATACCATTAACAGTATAATTATAAACTATATACAATTATAATAATCATAATAATGTATACACGAATGATCATGTTTTGTATGACAAGTTTATACTATTTGAACACGCGAAAACAAAAGAACAAAACTAATGCTATGAAATAAAAATGAAAAGGAGGGACTAAAAACATCAAAACTCACAATGTCACAGTTCATATAAAGTTAGTCTCTAAAATTGGGTGAGGATTTCTGTCTACACAATGTACACAAAAAGCATACATTTATGGTTGCTAAGGGACAGAAAAAAGGCTCCCATAAATAAAAGGAGCACAGTTTTATCACAGAATTCCACTCTGTGAGGCCATTGTTAATAACAATAGTGTAAATGACTGAAGATCAACCAGTTGGAATGGATTTAAAAACAAAACACACCCATCTCCATTTTTAAGTTCTGAGACTGCGGTCATTTGTCACACAAACAATTACATTTAGAAACTAAATATAAACATGACATATTTGCTAATGTCTTGAAAGCTACTGCATGACAATTGAAAGATAGATCGATGAATACTTTATTAATCCTGAAGGAAATTCAGTAGCAGCCTGTTGCTCAAATATATTCAATTACACATGCAAAGTAATAAAAGACTCATTTCAGCTCCAGACTCAGTCCAACCACAGAACCAGCCTTTGTGAACCGGTTCAGCCTCTGAAAGTCCCCACCAGGACACAACAGCATATCAAAGAACACTGGACACAATGGACTGGTAAAACATTTACAGTAAGACCACATGAACCTCAGATTCTTCAATGTTGATGAGCCGCAGGGAGGGCAGCGCTCGACAGAAATCATACAGCTGCTCTTTGGTTTTAATGTTGTTCAGGAAGAACTTGTTCTGCTGCCACCAGTCCACAAAGTCATTCACCAAACCTCCTCCCTCACCCTCCTCACCCTCCTCACCCTCCTCACCCTCCTCACCCTCCTCTCCCTCTCTGATACACAATTGCAGTGTTGTCAGAGAACTGCATTTGGCCTGAGTTAGAGTTGTAGTGGAAGTCTGCAGTGTAGAGTGAAGAGGGGCTCTGGTGTGTCTAAATATAACACATTTTACCAGATGTGTAAAACTGGTCCCAGTACCAGCTGTCGCTCCTCCCTGATTCCTTGTTTCTAAGGATGTTTTCATGTTGGTGTCTTTTACTTTGGAATATTGCTGCAGTTTGTCAGTATCAAAGCATAAATAAAGCTCAGAGAAGCTGAGTTATCATGTTATTATTTCTTTATTTTCTGATACCAAGGGGCTGTTTGTCCAGTTTATGTTCTATGGCGGCTCGTCTTGTGAAATGGAGCTTTCAGCATTGGAAAACATAATGAGCAACAAAGTGTCCCATGTTTACTTAAATATTAACATTTGAAAATTTCACTCTTTTCCTCTATTGTTTGAGTGTACACAAGTCTACATAATCTGGCTCCACAACCCCTGAAAGTGGACGGAACAGGAGTCAGAACATCTCTGGCCTTCTCTAGAGGAGAGAACCTTATTCCACAGTTTCCCTTTGGATAAATAAAATATATATTTTCTATTTGGACAGAAGCTTCTCTGTCAAATCTGCTTATTTTTCTAAGAGAGATATGCAACAGTTCTATCTTAACCTGAAGAAACGGTTCAAAGATGAATGATATACATGTATGTGTGTGTGAGTGATGGTAGGAGGGGCCAATGGTGCAGATTGGCAGCCTCGTCTCCATCAGTCTGCCCCAGGACAGCTGTGGCTTCAAGCTTATCACCACCGAGTGTGGAGTGACTGAGCAATGCACAACATTGTAAATTCACATTGAATGTTTGAAAAAGTGCAATATAAGACGTATGCATTCTTATTATCATGGTCATTTGTGTAATCTCTAGTGACATTGGTGTATTTGTATGAAAAATATAAAGGTAAAAAAATGTACTCTGCAATGTCCCTGTTCTCTAATGTGTTACTTCCATATTGCAGTAACGTAATGAGTTCTTCATTGTGTTGTTATAAGCAAAGCAGCGGCGACAGACATAAGAAAACAAGCCTTGGAGTAATTAAATTAGAGCTGAGACAGATCAGTGTCAGACACAACACTTGGGTCAAAGCCACAGGTGCAAATGACTCAAGTGTAAAACTGGTGAAAGTGAAGTGCCTCATGAAGTTTTAATCCAGCCCATAAGGCAATTCTCAATTCATACTGTATATATATAAGTCACGATAGTCCTCCCATGGTCCCACCACCTGCAGGAGGAGCCATGAGGGGCTGGTGCAGTGTGTGATGGCCAGCTTGCACTGCTGCCTCCGCGACCCTGAAACTTATTAAGTGAAATAAAATGGATGAATAGAAGATAGCAGCATACTGGACAAAATGGACTGGTCAAACATGTACAAGAACATAGAGCAAACCCTGAATGAGACCAACGCAGTTACCAATTTGATTTTAATCATGATTTATTGAAAGCAGACCTTTAAATAGTGTATACATACAGATTGTAAATTGTAGACATGTAGGATACATTATACATGAGGGGAAGCTCAGATGATTATTTTTATGATGATTACTAGCCACCACTGAACTGTATGCACATGTTAGGATTGAACGCCACTTCCCTTTTTAATTTATTTTATGAACATAAACCTCACCATTCCAGACTGAGTGGAAAATGAAATAATAATACAGACTTGCCACTCATTTGGTTCTGTTTCTATGCTGTTGACATGATGAACTCCTTGCATACCTTTATGGACAAAAGCCTACTACTTAATCAGCAAAAACACAAACACACAAATATGGTCAAAATAACTGTATTCCAATAATTGCACATTTTCACAAAGTTTCATGAACATCAGATAAAATAATTTAGATATAAATATAAATAAGCCTATGAAGAACTTGATAGTAACATATCTTACATGGCTAACACCTTTAATCTCACTACCCATTTCTGCTATTAAAATAAACTGTATTGCATATGTTTGGATACTTAAAGGGAGAAAAAAAACCTATATTATATTTAAATGTAGTTGAATTTATTTCAAATGTACTTTAATTTGTTAATTTTAAATTTAATGTAAAACCCAAACATGTTTAAAGATGACCACAAGCAGAAGATTAAAGGGAATGTAAATAAATTCTGATAAATGAGCTAATTTAGGGTTGTGAGCCAAATGGTTAATGTCAAGGCCTGCTTGAACTAAATACCATTTGTTTTTTGTCACATTCCATTATATTGAATGTAATCAGTTGTAAAAGGCGTGTTAACGGTTTGTGGATCATGCCAGATTCTGTAGATGTGACAGTAGCCAGGCCAAAACCACGACAAAGACTGTGTTGACTCCAC
>JAADKR020119921.1:0-10109 GCA_011763505.2 Lythrypnus dalli | reverse complement strand
TTGGCATCATTTGCTCATCAGGTTTTGGATGGTTCCCTCTTCCAACACACCAGTTTCAAATGATCAGGAGAGAGGTTCTTCTGCAGAGGTTGATGATGAGGTGATCATGTGAAGCAGGTGTGTTGGAAGAAACATCCCAAACCTGCTGGATTGTGGCTCTTGAGGACCAGGAGTGGCCACCCCTGGTATAGGCAATGTATACCACCATATGCAGTATCCATTAGGGCAGATACAATCTGCAGATAAGGTAAAGCTTTTTCATAAGATCCATGAAGTTTAAAGACAACTTTAGTCTTCTATTTAGCAAACACTAAAGTTGACATTTCATCCATGTGTCTTAAATGCTCCCCATGAGCGACCAGCGAGGAAGCAGATCATTTTCAACAATTAATACTGTTAAAAGTATTCTTTGTTTAAAGAATGTAAAACAAATCGGGGTGAAAACAAAAGGAATTCATGCCGATGTTAAACGCATAGCACAGTCCAATGATGAGGCAGAGAAATACAAGTACCCGGTAATGCCTGCACGTGCTGCTGTTGTGATCATGTTTATAATACAAGGAGCTCTTGTCTGTGACATAGCGGAAAGGCGTAGAACCATTGGATATTCCATTTCTGTCAGGGCAGTGTTCAACAGTGAAGTGTAAAATAAATTACATTTGTTCACTGCATTTGACCCATGCCCAGTACCACTGGAACAATCTATCAGCGGCAACATATAATCACAGTACAGCACCCACAAACCCATCTCCAGGAATTGAGTTAGGGTTTGATCAGTCTTATGCAGATGCATTTTTTTAGCCTATCGTTCATGCTTCAGTTTGATGCAGGGAAACAGAGTACACTGAAAGTCACATACCCAGCCTGGGAATCCAACCGTCTTTCTATCTGTGTTAGCCTCTAAGGCTTACAGTGAAGCCGAGCTTTTGAGATACAGTCATAGAAAACTTAACTTTACAGTTTGAACACTGTTGTCATCATAGATCTGTGTGCATTTACAGTAAATTTTGAGGTGTCAACAGAATACAAAATATATCTTCAGTTTATAGTTGGGAGGTTGTGTGTGTCATTCCTTACATCGTGCGTTACGATAAAGCAGAAAGGGATCCTGCAGCTGGAATTCCAAGTCTTTGGTGATTGGCTCTGTCAGATTCTCCATGCTCAGTCTGTTCATGATGGTGAAGCCATGTCTGGGAGATGCCAACCTGTGGCAAATAAAAGTACACAGACTGATCATGGTAATGTCAGTATAGAAGGAGCATCAATGTCTGTCTAAATATTTACCTTGTGTAGATGAAAAGAGTACCTTCCACCTCTGTCTTCTCCTAGAACAAAAATATTAGATTTTATTAAGACATTTTTTTAAACAAGAGGACTTCAGTAACTTGACTTTTTTGTAGAAAGCTGCCATTTATGTTGTTACTACTTTGTTTTCTCATTTATTGTAGTTTCAATTCTGCATCGTAAAATTATATGAGTGGTTCAGTGGGTTTAGTCTCCTCTGCCCTTGCCCACCAACCAGACAGTTGTTGGTTTGAGTTTCTGACAAACTATTGTGGTGCACAAAAAAGCAAGACACTGCCCAGTTTGTACTAAGTGTGTAGCAAAAACATGCTCTCCTCCAGTGTAATGAGTGAAATGATGCAATATGCAATAATCAGTAGTCTATCTTCCGTGTGTCAGGTGCCAGTGTTCAGAATGAGTTGTGGCAAAGCGCCTCGCAATGACAGAACGATGCTAAGCTAACGTTAGCAGCTAGCAGCTTAGAGCAAACTTACCCACTCGTTTGCTCTGTTGTTGTACGTGTAAAGAGCTACTTGGCTGGCGACATCCACGATGGTATTAATGTAGGGATCCTGCCTTTTTAGAGCAGCCAAACTAATGTCCAAGCCTTTAGCCACAAGGGAGCCTGCAGAAGTGGCTGCCATTGTTCCCAGTGGAAAAGGAGTTAGCTTTAGCTTGTAATTGGCTTTCAAAAAACAAGAACACAATATTTAAATACTCAGCACATCAGATTATAAAATATCCCGCGCAAGTGTAAATCTGGAGTGCCTGTTGAATAAGAGAGCTGGAAATATAAATCTGACAAAAACATATCAAGAGCAGATCCAGTGAAGAACCGCCATGTTCAGAGCAGATTGTAAACAAACAGACGTGAGCAGTGGATCCGGAGCCGCGGATCCAGGGTCAAAGGTCGAGCAGGATAAACCGATGGAAGAAGACAAGTACTGGTAGGAGAAAATAATTTCAATCTATCATTTCATCATTGTTGGCTCTGTACAATTGCATTGTTCATTTTCAGTACCCTGTGTATATTAACTGAATCATATTGAATCGGGATGTCCAAAGTGCAGACCTTTGATCATAATTTGGTGGCCCTCAAGCTTCTTGTTGAATTGACACATGTCGTCAGAGATTGTACTTTTTACTGCAAGTTTCAAAATTCCACATGACTATAATCTCAAAATCGAACGTTTTATGGTGAGAAAGCGCTGGCATCGTTGTTCTAAGCCTGAATAAAGGTGTGTGGCACAAGTTAAACCTCTGCTATATGCAACTAGACGACATTTTCACTGCATTGACGACCAATCTGTGGCCCACAAAACAGCATAAACTTTATTTATTTTTACATATGTAGCCCTCGGTAAAAAAAAAAAGAAAAAAAAGTACCTATAGGGTACATCACGACGAGCAAATATAAAATGTATACTATTAGGTTTTACATTTTTCCTTCTTGAATGCAACAATACAGTTTTATTTTGCAAAGCAATCCCACTGCGTCTTGCTGGATTTCATTGCGCAGATGATGATCCCAAAAAAGTATTTATTATTTATTTTTATGCAACTTGAATAGCGTTGCTCTTGGCTGTATTTCTACTTAAGGCCACTGGGGGGAACACACGAGCTGGAAAAGCAACAGAGACACAGACCGTGAATTCAACGTGATCAAATAGAGCACAAGGAATGCTACGCATTCTCCAGTTTGCAAAGAACAGCATCTCATCCCAGATAAATCAAATAGCATGACATTGTGCTTAGGACATTAGAAACTTTTCCACATTTTCTATTATCTCTTTGTTCAGAAATAAAACATGTCCTTCCTTTTGAGAAAATAATATCCAAGGACAGGACAGTATCTGATACAGGAACAGGCGTTATTGCACAGTCAGTTCTTGAAACCCACACTTTTCTTTGGCCTCACTTGATATCATGTTGCTCATCTGACTGCTATTCTTGACACCAAATGTCCTTTCTATTTCTGGGTTTCAACCATCTAGCTGTTTTTTATGGATTTTTTAAATCTTGCCTATACAGAAAAACAAGCAAATGTCGAGATTATTATTATTTTTATTAAATGGTCAGAAAAGAGTAACTAGTCAAGTTACAGAATGTTTTAGACCATAAAATCAATCAGCCACTGCAAAATTCCAGTCATTTTAACTTGTCATAATATACTTTTTTGCAGAGTATACATTGAGGCAAGTTCTGTTTTCATATATATTTAAATCACAATATTGTTTATTTCTTTTTAAGTGTCAGGTCTTCAGCCAGTTCTGTGGCAGGAACAGCACCTGACTTTGAAGAGTGCAATAGAAGAGTTTTGTGAGTTCAGTTCGATGACACTGACGTAGAAAGTTTTTTTTTTTTTTTTGCTGAAGATTATATAAAAGATGTAAAATATCTAGCTTGTCTTGTTAATGCTTTTGTTCAAGCCCAATATTTTTTTTTGCCATATTGCCTATCTTCTTCTGGGATTGTGGCTTTAGAGTGACTGTCCTTAAATTTATTTTGGAGATAATTTCATTTGTTTTTAATGCATTTCAGTTTGATGGTTTTCTGATTTACACATGCTTCACAACAAGATTAGACATAATTTAATCCAATGTATATCTTTTTAATACTCTTTATTGGACCCAGTTTAGGTCTTGATCTAGACCTGGTGGTATATGGAAGGTCAGATTGATATAAGGTTCAGATTAGTTCTATTCTAATCTGTACTGGTTTAAGGTTCACACTAGTTTCCTTGACCTGTCTCTGTAATAAATCATTTCTAGTTTAATCCTGGCATAGTAGTTTTCAAATCACTGCCTCATTTTAATTTTGTGGCTTAGTTATTGTGTTTGGTATTTTTTCCCCATCATGTCTTCCCTGTGACCTCCTCACCCTCTCCTTTAATTACTACATGACCAGGTCCAGATGTGACGTATTGACCGTGTTTCTCATTAGCGCATGGACACCTCTTTTATACGAGCTAAAGACGTGTCCCTGCCACTCTGCCCCTGACAGGCCGCCCCAGAGGGATCGACTAAAGGGTCAGATTCAGAGGACAAATCTCCCTGTATAAGGGGACAATAAAGGGTTAGAATCAGAATTACTTTGAATAGAATTAAAACATGAGATTGACTTTGCAATTGTGATAAACATACATGTCATAATATCATGTTGAAATAAAATAATGATGATGATAATAATAAATAAAATAATAAAATAATAATAATGATAATAATAAATAAAATAAGAAAAAATAATAATAACAATGCAATACAATACAATACAACAATAAAATACATAAATCCATCTATCTTCTGTAGCTGACCATCATGATGAAGAGTGGCAGGAAGGGAAAGTCCAGGATGGCCTCCAAGTTCCAGTGGCAGCTGATGATGTGAACACCAGGGTGCATGGTGAATATACTTTCATTTAAAAAAGACATAAAAAAACACTTTTTAGTGAATGAAAAACTTCCCTCTCACCTTTTAGCTTCTGTTGTCCTCTCACACTGTGCATCATCACAGTGTTTGATTTTGCTGTTCATTCAATGTCCACATCCTGGGACATAATGATCTGTCCCCAAAGAACAGGCAATAGATAAACCAGTCAAGCTTGTTCTTCCTTCTTTTCTTTTTCTTTTTCCGCAGTTGGCAAGCTCAGTTTCAGTGTACCATCTACTGTTTTGAATGCTTGTCTTCTTCCCTTTCCACTCCCCTCCCTCAGTGGCAATATACTTTGACTCCAAAATGTGCTAAATTACAACAACAAACCCATTTGCTGTCGACTGAGCCGCTCAATGTCCTTTGCAGCCACTTCTCTCAATGCGGCATCAAGATCCCCCACAGTGACATCCCCCAAATCAAAAACCTCTTCTCAGCATCCAAAATCACATCAATACTTTCAGACCTCTTCTTCTTTTAAATTGAAATTGTTTGTTGTAACAGTTTGCAACAGTATAAAGACCAATAATGTATTTGTACACTGAAGACACATGTCCTTACTCTTAATACTCTTGGGAAGCTCCTAAAAAAAAGCAAAAAAACACATGTGTGGAAGTTGTTATCTCCTTTTCACCATCACAAATACGTGTTTTACTTCTTGCACAGTTAAAAAAAAAAAAAAACATCTTTCTTTCCCACCTAATACAAAACACTACATTATGGCATCTTTTTGCTCTTTAAATAGATTATTATTACTTCGTCCTCGTCCATTTGATGCTCAGAAGTATTGAATAAATACCAATCCACTTCATGTCACTTTTAACTGATTTACATTGATTGTCTCTTAAAATACACATCATCCATCTTCAAGTTGATCTTTGACAAAATCATGTGACAACTCACTGAAACCTACTGAAGCCACACCAAGCACACATTTGCCGCTTTAATCCAAGTCAAACTGTCCGTCTTTTTCATCTTCTTCTTATTCTCCACTCTTTGAGCCCTAAATCATCATACGTGCTGATCATAATGCTTTATCACGTTTTCATTGGAGGGATTTTTGAAGGCTAAGCTCTCCATCTGCCCTGAGCTTCTGAATCAGGTTTTACACTGACAAAGCAGGCCATTTTCTCAGATCTTATACAGCAACACTTATACAACACAACTTACACCCAACATTCATGCGTTGTTTATTATTATTGGTTATCACTTACTGTAGTTAGCTCATCCAGTTCATTTCATTTTCACAAACATATCTGATAGATTGATCGGTTATAATGGACCAGCCACCCATGCTACCGGTATATTGACATGTGTACGTTAAAGAATCTAATTCCAATTGCATTTCTGGGGAAAAAAATCACACTTGACAAGACTAGGTTAAGGTTAAGATGCTTTATTTTCATTTAAACAATTGTACAATGAAATTCGTCCTCAGCATTTAACTTGTAATGAGCTCCATCTTCATGAGGGTCAGAATAACTGGACTGGAGGATTTCAACCTATTGTGTATGTTTTTGGGTGAAGGGAAGAAACCCATTTAAACACAGTGAGAGAAACTCCATAAAGAAAGACCCTCATAGTCTGGGGATTGAGCTAGAAATTCAAGCTCTCCTCGAGAACAGCTCATGTCCCAGCCAGCAGGGGGCAGGTGAATGGACATGTCCTTTTCAGCTGGCCTTTGCATATCAGACCCTCGTCCATGTTTTGACAGTTTCACATAGATATGAGCTTTCCCCATTCACAGAGAGAGGGACCCTGCAGTTCTGATGAATGCTGCATGTCTTGCTATCATGAATGAAAAGACTAGTGGACAAAGACAAGCACGTCATTGAGTCCAGCCCCTCCTCCCATCACGGCCTGATCTTCATGTTGAGTTTTTAGTGTAAAGACACCTTCCCTTTCCCTGTGCAGTTGTCAATGTGACGTCTTGTTGTCTGAAGCCGTATTTCCGTCAATACCAACACTAATGAGTTATCCATCAGCTGGTCAATGATGTCAATAGCTATTAAATGAAGATTAAAAGCTCAATTCTGAATGGATAATACACGCCGAAGGAGCGATGCCATTGGTCGATAAGACACAAAGGGATTGACCTTTGCTGGTGGATTTTAATGAGATGGGGCAAGGATCTTTTCAGTAAATTTCCCTTGACACCATAACTGTAATTTGTAACTGTAGGAAATGTTATCCTGAATGCACCAGGGATGCCGTGATTGAATTTACACTGATTGATGGTCATTGTATTGTAATAATGTAGTGATTTTAGTGATAATGTCCCATCGAAAAAACCCAACACACAGCAATTAATGTCAAAACTGGTGGTACCAAACATGAGTTCGTCCCTCAGTGAAAATGTCCATATTGGGCTTAAAGTGTCCATTTATACTTTTGCTGCCAGAATTTTCCAACTCTGAGCCTGAGAGGTCACAGGTTGCCACTGGGCTCCTCTTCCACTCCTCCATCACCACATCACGAACCTGCTTTGTGCTCCTCCATCTTCTATTCAAGGATGCTCCACAGATGCTCAATGGGGTTTAGATCGAGGGACGTGATTGGCCAGTTCATCACATTTTCCCTCAGCTTCTTTATCAGGACAGTGGTTGTCTTGGAGGTGTGTTTGGGATAGTTTCTGTGTTGGAGTACACTTCTCAAAGTCAGGACTCATGATTTGCTTCAGTTTGGCACAGGACATATCGAGCCAAGCATGTCCCTTGAGTTAAATCGAACAACTTTGTATTCTAGCAAAGCGTCAGTTCTTCAGTGTTGTCTCGTGAAAAGATACTATGACATTCTTATTGAAATGTGAGAAACTGTATATTAGTGTATATTGCATACTTTGGCATAAACTGAGAGGTGGGGGAAAAACATCTCACTATTTCTAGAACTGTAAAAACACCATATAAATGTTTTGCGAATGTGTCTCTCACTGACTTTACCGTATGAATACACAAGTACAAATCAAGTTTTTAATTTCACATGTAATTTCTTTTTGTTGGTTTGTTGTTATGGAAGATAATTTGACGTTGAGCAGAATTCTTAAAACTACATTATCTTCCCAGCATCACAGCTCTCCTTTTGCTGCAGATGGCACATTGCAAATGATTCAATAACTTTGTGTAATATCGGCTACTGTCTTCTGCTGACAACAAAATATGCATCTCCATTGTAATTGAATGGAAAACTTGCTGACCTTGCAGATTAGACCTCTCCAAAGCATGTTCCGGAAAGGATTCTTGCATTATCACGGCAGTTCACGTTTCAGTTTTTCTCGCTCCTGGACGTGTTTCTAAATGTGCACCACGGACATCGAGCCTTTGCTATATAATTAATGAAGGACAAAGCTGAATCCATGTTTGTGCTGTGTAATTCCACCTGTCCTCTGCAAACACAAGGTCCACAAGGCGGGTCGTAAAGCCACAGTGAGCAGTGAGCGTGATATAGGGACAGCTCCAAGTGCTCTCAATTAGTATCTCCCCGGTCCAGACGCAGCGTTTGTCATCTGGAGCCTCTCCTCTGTAAGTGCCAGCTCACAGCCTCGGTCACTGAAGAAATACTGACCTGAAACGTGTGTGGACCTCACCTTTTATTAGGGAGGGAGACGGTGAGGGCTGGGCAGGAATAGCATCAGACAGGATAGGCAGAAAGACATTAACCACTGCATGTTAGTGGTATTAACATGAGACACTGCAGGTGACACTGCAGGTGAATATGGAGTTTTATTTAAATTCAGATATATAATTTTAACATTTTTGGTGTAGATTTCTGATATTTTAGTATAAAAGTAAAAATATATATTTAAAAATAGATTAATTAATTAATTAATTAATTAATAAATAAAACAATATATTTTATGCCTAAAATTGACTATTATATGCCAAAATTGCTTTCATTTTCTGCAAGGAAGTCTAAACAATGGAATGACCTAAGTTTAAATGCATGGGTTTATTTTGTAGCTACGTATATTAGTTACAGACTAGTTTAGCTAGCTTACAGATTAGTTAAGATTTTTCAGAAGGCATTAAGGCTATCTTGTTTAATTGTCAATAAGTTATGGATTTGTAGAAAAAATCATTAAAAAACACAAAACACAATCAATCAGACTCCCAATTAGATATTAAAAATACTTCTAAAAACCTTCAAAAATATTGTTAAGTACAAGGCTGGAAATTCTGGAGTCTGTAGGTGCTACTTTTGTGGAAATATTGTCACCAAATTTTGACAAATATGCATTTTAAGAAAATTTCCTTGAATTTACAATAGCCTATAAATCTATAGAGAATCACTCAAACAGTGCAATAATCAAACAGGTATATTTTATTAGATCAGTTGGAAGCTTATATATTACAAGACCAAACTGGGTCAAAACCTGTAAATTGAACAGATTCAGTTGTACCTGCAGTGTCTCTCATTATAACACAATAGTTTGCCAGGTCACAAGGGCATCATTGATGTGTCCATTATTAATAAAACGGGGTCAGTGTGAGAAAGCCTCACCCACTGCTGTTTACTGGTGGATGTATCCCAGAAGAGCCGGGGCACAGAGGGAAAAGCACATAAAACACTGTTGACAGCTGTAATGGTGCGTGACATGAACTATGACATGTGACATTGAGCTGCGCCCTGAAGGCACCGGCTGACTGCTGCTTAGACACAATGTAACACTGGCATTAAGATTTCACACAGGACAGGGCTGCTTTCAACCCTCTGTGCTCTCACGTGGGTTTTGGAAACATCCTGTTCATTTGAAGAGTTTTTGACCTTTGGTTTTAGTTATTGTATTGTTCAAGATAATCGTTGAAAAAACATGAAATCGGTGCAAACATTAAACATGTTATTGTGAAGATTAGGCATTTTTGTTTAAAGTAGGTCAACGTTTCTAGATGTTATCTTGATGTTCATGGGGCAAACGCATATTGCTGTTGTTTAGTCTTCAGTTTTGCCTACATTGTCTCCACTGTGTCATGTTCCTTTTAATTTCAAACAGTTTGTACCAGTGCAAATTCAAAGTACATTGTTCTAAACTGTCCCTGGCGGTTTATTGTCCTGTGCAGCTGAATGCTTTTATTATAGGAGTGCCTCTCCAAGCGTCAATGTCGCTTTGATTGGACAAAGCTGTTACATGCAGGCTCGAGCCAACTAACAATCTTCCCGGGCAGGTTACAGATTGGCTCAGGAGAACATCTAATGCTGCCCTCCTCTTTCGAATTGAAGGGGTTACATGAGTTTGCTCTAATAACCAGTAGGAAAGTCACTCTTTTCTTACAAATAAATGTGGTGTGTGAGTGAATCCCGCATTCTTTCAAAGCTTGTTGCATGCTGACCACGTGACGGCTGCTGACCACTGCACTTTGCCTCTCAGTAGCAGTGAGTAAATCTGAATGGCAGATCTGTGTG
>JAADKR020119630.1:0-10111 GCA_011763505.2 Lythrypnus dalli | reverse complement strand
TATATTGAAATACGATTTCAATATAATTATTATTAGTGTTATGTTGCAGTTCAGTTCATCAATTGTTACCATTGAGACAGACACAACAAATGCCTCAAAGTTTATTGTCTGTGCT
Source organism: Lythrypnus dalli (assembly GCA_011763505.2). Classification (NCBI taxonomy): domain Eukaryota; kingdom Metazoa; phylum Chordata; class Actinopteri; order Gobiiformes; family Gobiidae; genus Lythrypnus; species Lythrypnus dalli. The sequence goes on along the minus strand of JAADKR020119630.1, from coordinate 9,996 downwards.
TCTATGATTTTTCCAGAATCCTTCAGTTTGACGGAGCTGAATGGTGGCTTTATAAACTACGTCCAGTCCCGACACAAAGGGGCAGAGCCGACTGCAGATCAGCTGACCCTCTTCGCCAACGACGGCCTGCATCGCTCCAGCCCCTCAGCTGTCTACATCATCATCACGCCAACCAATGACGAGCTTCCGACACTGCACCTGCACAACTTCACTGTGAGACATACTCTGGGTTTGGACCTTGTTTAGAGCTGTATCAGAAAGTGTCAGAAAGTGTCTCACTGCTTCCATACGCATTATGTGTTGTGGCAGTGTTCAAATGTCTGAAGAGAAAACTTTTCCAAAGAAGCACCTTTAAAAGTCTTTGGCATCGATGTATGAAGCTCTGGATAGAGTACCACCCCCACAGACCACACTCCAGTCCGCTCTGCGGACGCTTTGTAGTACTGCAGCTGAAAATTCCAGTGGGCCCAATCTGTTGTCACAGAGCAAACTACTGTGTTCTATTGAAAGGGACCTTAGCTTCATAATGGTTGGAGTTTGTGGGAAACAGTAACTATTTTAATAACAGGATTTTTTCTCCTTTCAAAATTGTCATATAAAAAAACAGTTAAGATCTTTCCTAGTTCTGCTGTAGCCCTGCTCTAGCTTTCCGCTATGCTTATTGGTCAGATCCAGTCAAAAAATAAACAAACTGTGGAAACAAAAACTAGGGCTATCAAATGTATCATGGCAAAACGTGCAAATAATCAAAAATAAGTACATCCCAAATCTTGTATTTTTCTGAAAGTTAGAGCAGGTCATGACTGCATCGTTCAGCTGCAGGAGTCACGCTAATGTCATGGCATCCACTTAAAATCCTCCAGTTTCATGAATGCAGCAATGCTGATGTTTGTGAGCAATGAGCGGAGGAGAGCATCTAGTCTGTATGGCTGCAACAGAAACCCGTGTGCACCTGAAAATTAGTATTTTGGCAAAACCAGTGGTGCCAAACTAATTTTGGATTGTGAGCTAAAATTCCAAGCTCCAAACATATAAATAGGAACTTTCTAAATGTGTAATCACACAAAATATGTTGGGATATGGGCTTAGATACCCATGGTATCTAAGCCCATAGATCTGTCGATGGTACCCCATGAATATCATGACCTTCAAGTAGTGTTCTCTAAAGACCGTGCTCTATCACTACCTCCACACAGGCCATACGACTGTAAAATTGACTTGATTTCAAGTGCCCCACTTCCCACCAGTAAATCGTACAGCCTGTCCAAACCAGAAAGGGAGGCAATGGAGGCCTACATATCTGACTCCTTAGCTGCTGGGCTTATCCGTCCCTCTTCGTCCCCAGTTGGGGCAGGTTTCTTTTTTGTAGAGAAGAAAGACAAAACTCTTCGACCATGTATAGACTACAGAGGGCTCAATGACATTACAATTAAAATAAATATCCTCTCCCTCTAATAGATTCTGCCTTTAACTCCCTCCATGAGGCAAAAATCTTCACAAAACTTGACTTGCGTAATGCCTACCATCTTGTCTGCATAGTAGAAGGAGACGAGTGGGAAAACTGCGTTCAACACGCCACTGGGACATTTTGAATACAGGGTCATGCCATTTGGACTGACAAATGCACCAGCAGTCTTCCAGGCTCTAATTAATGACGTTCTTCTTGATATGCTTTGTGTTTGTATACCTTGATGACATTTTGATTTTTTTCTCGTTCAGATAAGGAACATGTACAGCATGTCAGACTAGTCCTTCAGCGTCTAGTGGAGAACCGACTGTACGTAAAAGTGTGACTTTCATGTGAGTTCTGTGGCCTTTCTTGGTTTTGTTGTTGAGGAAGGGCAGATTAAGGCAGACCCAACTAAAGTTAAGGCAGTAGCTGACTGGCCCACGCCCTCCAACAGAAAACTTCTTCAAAGATTCTTGGGGTTTGCCCATTTCTACAGGCGCTTTATCAGAGACTACAGCAAGGTGGCAGCCCCTCTAACCAGACTTACCTCAGTGAAAACTCCCTTTAATTGGTCTGTTGAAACAGAGGCTGCTTTTGTCACTTTAAAAGGCATGTTTTGCTCCACTACAATCTTGTCACATCTAGACCCTTTTCAGTTCATCGTTGAGTGGATGCTTCTGACTCGGGTATTGGAGCCATCCTCTCCCAGCGCTCAGCCACAGACCAGAAACTGCATCCATGCGCCTTTTACTCCCGTCGTTTGACCCCTGCAGAAAGAAACTACGATGTTGGCAACAGAGAGCTTCTAGCAGTCATGGTCGCACTTAAGGAATGGAGGCATTGGCTGGAGGGCTCTACACACCTGTTCATGGTGTGGACAGATCACAAAAACTTGTCATATCTCCGCTCTGCTAGCAGACTGAACTCCCGACAGGCTCAATGGGCTTTATTCCTGGGTCGTTTCAACTTTACACTGACTTATCGTCCAGGCTCCAGAAACCTCAAGCCCATTGCCTTGTCTCGCCAGTTTGCCCCTGATGTGGAAGAGGCCAGGATAGAAACCACTTGTATAGTGAGCGCTGCCTGCTGGGAGGTGGAGCAGTCTGTCAAAGAAGCCCAGGTTAATCCCCCCCCCCTGGGTGAAAATCCATCCTGGATTTCATCAAACCCTGTCCTTTATTAGAGAACGTTTCTGGTAGCCCGCTATGTATTCAGACACTAAACAATTTATTGCTGCTTGCTCTGTCTGTGCCCGCAGTAAGTCTTCCCACCGTGCCCCTGCTGGTCTACTTCGTCCTCTGCCAGTCCCACACCGTCCCTGGTCCCATATATGTGGATTTTGTTACCGGTCTTCCCCCTTCCTATGGTAACACGGTCATTCTTTCCATTGTAGACAGATTTTCTAAATCTGTTCATTTTGTGCTGCTCCCTAAGTTGCCATCTGCCTATGAAACCGCTAACTTGCTAGTTCAACACGTCTTCAGATTACATGGCATTCCACAAGATATTGTCTCAGACAGAGGACTACAGTTTTCTTCTCAGCTTTGGAAGGCTTTCTCTCGGGCTGTTGGGGCGACGGCCAGTCTGTCTTCAGGTTTCCATCCCCAGACTAACGGCCAGACAGAGCGGGCTAATCAAGACCTGGAGGCGGGGCTCCGCTGTGTCACATATCGCAATCCTGCCACTTGGTCAACTCGCCTTCCCTGGGTTGAATACTCCCTGGTTTCTTCAGCTATGGGTATGTCTCCGTTCATGGCAGAAAACAGCTATCAACCGCCTTTGTTTCCTAACCAGGAGAGCCAGGTTGCAGTACCTTCCATCCAACATCATCTGCAACGTGCTCGGCGGATCTGGCACGAGGTTCGAGCTGCTCTCTCTCGCACTGCCACAAGGAATCAAAGTCTTGCCGACCGCCACCGCACGCCTGCCCCGGACTACAAACCTGGTCAAAGGGTCTGGCTTTCAGCAAAGGATCTTCCACTGCAAACTGAGTCCAGGAAATTGGCACTAAGGTACATTGGTCCATACGAAATTGAGAAGATTATCAATCCGAGTGTTGTAAGGCTCAAACTGCCTCCTTGTTTGAAGGTCCATCCGGCCTTTCATGTTTCCTTGCTTAAGCCAGTTTCTACTAGCCCATCAAGCCCTCCGGCCGCGCCCCCTCCACCCCCCCTGGTGGTTGATGATCATTCTGCATTCACAGTACGACAGCTTATGGATGTTCGGAGGAGGGGCCGTGGATTCCAGTATTGTTTGACAGACTACACACCTGGAGCTGATTGACAGACTACAAAGACTCAGCACAGTCTTCTCCATGCTGTCAGAGTATTAACTATTGTTCTCCACTGCAGCTCCAGCGTATTGTATTGGACTTCGTTGCCAGCCAGCCTCCGTGACTCCAGCCTGCTAATCTGTGAAATAAACTCTTTAAAGACTTATCTGACTCTGTCTCCGCTTTGGGGTCCTACTACTTCATACTACTACTACTGGTCCCATTTGAAACATCTATCAGAGGAAATGTCTCCCAAGCTCGATTGCGAAGTTGGTTTACTGATTGGATTGAATTGTCCTCAAGTGTTGCTCCCACTAGAGGTCGTCAGTGGTGAGAGTTATTTGAACAGAAATCCTTGCTTGATTGGAGCATCATTGGCTATAGTGACTCTAAAGTTGATTATGTAGATGCAATAGGAGTAATCCATCGTGTTATCGTGAAGCAAGTCTCACCAGCTAAGTCATAAGCTTAAAACTGAAGTCTACTTTGTAAGCAGAAACAAAATCAAAGAAGAAATTACACCAGCTGAGATTGCTAAGAAGAACCAATGTCACAAGAAGATCTATTGTTTCTGGCTAAAGTTAAAGATGGCATTAAAGAAAACCAGATGGCCACTTTGAAATGCTGTTACCCTTCAATGAAGAAAGACCAGAATTGCCAAATAACACATCCTGTGTAGAACAAAGGCTTAAGTGTTTGGAAAGGCGTCTCAAGAAAGACAAGCTCTCTTACAAAGACTACGTGGAATTCATGCAAGACATCATAAAGAGAGGTGATGCTGAGAAAGCGCCAGAGGCTGAGCTAAATAATCCACCGCAGAAGCCAAATAAGATTTCCATTATCTTCAATTGCTCTGTAAATTTTCAGAATTCGTCAATGAACAAGCATCTTCTGTCCGGATCTCACAAACACCCTCGTTGGAGTTCTGTGTCATTTCAGGAAAGACCATGTGGCCATCATGTGCGACTTCGAGTGAATGTTCCACCAATTTCATGTTGCTCCACAAGATCAAGATCAATCAAGCCAGATTTCAGAACATGCGTTGCCTCAAGGGGCTGATTACCTTCAATTCTTTTGGTGGGAGGATGGTAAACATGGAACATCCACCATCCATGTTTCACATGAGAGTTCATTTGTTTGGCGCAGCGTCCTCACCTGGATGTGCAAACTTCGGATTGAAGCATCTTGCTGCTTGAGGTGAAGGCAAGTTTAGTCAAGTCGTGGTGAATACAATGCAACTTCTATGTGGATGATGATTTGGCGAGGGTGGAGTCAGAACACTCCCCCTGGAGTTTCAACCTTGTTGTGGTGGGGGAGTTTGCGTGCTCGCATGATCCTAGGAGCTATGCTGTCGGGGGCATTATGCCCCTGGTAGGGTCTCCCAATGAAGACAGGTTCTAGGAGACGGGCCAGACGAAGAGCAGCTCAAAAACCCCTATGAAGAGTCTCACAACAAGAACAGAGACGTCGCTCGGTATGGCACTAGAGAGTGCCCCAATCGGGGACTCCGTTCTTCTCTTGGGGGACTTTCAACGCCTACGTGGGCAACGACGGTGAGACTTAGAGGGGCGTGATTGGGAGGAGTGGCCTCCCCAATCTGAACCCAAGTGGTGTTCAGTTATTGGGCTTCTGTGCTAGTCACAGTTTGTCCATAACGAACACCATGTTCGAGCACAAGGACATCCATAAGTGTATTTGGCACCAGGACGCCCTCGGCCGGAGGTCAATGATCGACTTGTAGTCGTATCGTCTGACCTCCGGCCACGTGTCTCAGACACTCGGGTGAAGAGAGGGGCAGAGCTGCCATTTGATCACCACCTGGTGGTGAGCTGGATCCGCTGGAAGCAAACCTGGTAGACCCAAGCGTATTGTGAGAGTCTGTTGGGAACGTCTGGTGGAACCCTCGGTCAGCGGAGTCTTTAAATCCCACCTCCGGGAGAGCTTCTCCCAGATCCCGGGGGAGGTTAGAGACACGGAGTCTGAGTGGACCTTGTTCTCCTCCTCCATTGTCGATGCGGCCACTCGTAGCTGTGGTTGCAAGGTCTCTGGCGCCTGTCGCGGCGGTAATCCCCGAACCCAGTGGTGGACGCCGGAAGTAAGGGATGCAGTCAAGCTGAAAAAGGAGTCTTACTTGTTGGCCTGTGGGACTCCAGAGGCAGGCTAAGCGTGCTGCAGCCCATGCGGGCGCAGAGGCAAAAACCCGGGTCTGGGAGGAGTTCGGGGAGGCCATGGAAGAGGATTATCGGTCGGCCTCGAAGAGGTTCTGGCAAACCATTCGGTGCCTCAGGAGGGGAAGGCAATCCTTCACCAACACTGTTTACAGTGCGGGTGGGGAGCTGCTGACCTCGACTGGGGATGTTGTCTGACGGTGGAAGGAATACTTCGAGGATCTCCTCAATCCCCCTGTCACGTCTTCCAATGAGGAAGCAGAGACTGGGGTCTTGGAGGGGTACTTATCTATCACCCAGGCTGAAGTCACCGAGGTGGTTCGCAAGCTCCTCGGTGGCAAGGCCCCGGGGGTGGATGAGATCCATCCTGAGTACCTCAAGTCGGCTGATTAAGTCTTTTTTTGTAAATGACCCGTGGCTGAGTTCCGATGCAACCACTGTTCTCACCGAGGTCTCCCCACCTGGTTTTAGTTTCGCCAAACCTATTTTATTCAATCAATATTCCTCTTTTGAACACCATGCCATAATTTTTAGTAAACCTCAGTTTTTATTTGTCACTATTTATTAACCACCAAATAACTGTCGTCCTTTTATTCGGGAATTTTCAAATTTTTAGGCAATTTTACATACCTCTTTTAATAAAATTATTTTAGCCGGTGATTTTAATATTCACATAGATAATATTTTGGACCCTGTTTCTACAGAATTTTTAAATGTTCTTAATTACATGGATTTTACCCAACACGTGCAGACCGCCACCCACAAAAGAGGGCACACTTTGGATCTGGTCATCACTCATGGCCTGTCCACAGGGGTTTCCTCTATTGTGGATCTGGTGGTCTTCGACCACTTCTGTGTACTTTTTAACGTCACCGGTTTTATTCAAAGGGAGACCTCGGTGAGGGCTGTAAGGAGAGCTTTTAGACAAATGTCCTCCAGTGGTTTTACTTGCACTCTGCAATTTATTTTTCAAACATTTTAACAGTCAATTAAAAACAGCCTTTGAAGCAGTTGCTCCACTCAAAACAAGAAATGCCATGATCAAACCAACACCTCCATGGAGAAACAAAGAAATCAAAACATTTAAACAAAATTGCAGGATAGCGGAGAGGGGATGGATGAAAAAAAATAACAATCAATCACCAAATGTATACTGAGCAGCAGACAATTTAAAATCAAGCTATAAAAAATTCTCGAAACAATTACTTTGCCAATATAATCAATAATAACAAAAATAACCCCAAGATTTTATTCTCAACAATCGACAAATCGCTAAACGCAGATTTTAATAAAGCTCATTTTAACACCACAAACTCCCTTTGCGAGGCGTTTGCAGACCACTTCAGGGGAAAGATAGACTCCATCAAATGTAACATTTTATCCTCCCAAACTATCATGGTTTTAAACACATCTGAGTGTCTGACTTTACCAGAGGAAACACTGGACAGTTTTGTCCTGGTTAACGCTGAGAGTCTTGACAAAGTTTTCTCCTCAGTGAGGCCCACCACATGTCTTTTAGACCCGATCCCAACCCCATTTTTTAAGTCATTTTGTGGATCTTTTAGAGACGAACTTCTATACATGATGAATCTCTCTCTTCAAACGGGGGTCTTCCCTGCTGCCTTTAAAGGGGCAGTGGTGAGGCCCCTGCTGAAGAAGAGAAACTTAGATTCTTGTGATTTTAACAATTTTAGACCTGTATACAACTTACCATTTTTAAGCAAAATCTTAGAGAAACTTGTTTTTATACAGTTGAATGATTTTATTAATTCACGCAATGTCAGACAGCTCCTCAGATGGTGTCTCCTTACCCGGTTCATCTGTGCTCATCCTTGTTCTCTTGTACTTCACTTTTTTCCTGTGTGTGCTCGGGTGTGTGCGCATGTGTGTTTGTGGGCTGTGTGCGTGTGCGTGTGTGTGTGCTGTAAGGTAGGCGGGGGGTTTGGGTGAGTGACTGCTGTTCGTCACTTGTAAATATTTGTACATTTTGGGAATGGGAGGGTTGGTGAATGGGAATGTTTTTAATCTGTAAAGCACTTTGAGTTGCCTTTTTTAATGAAAAGCGCTATATAAATAAAGCTTGATTGATTGATTGAAGTCTCTGGATGTTGTAGGACTGTCTTGGATGACACGTCTCTGCAACATCGCGTGGCGGTCGGGGACAGTGCCTCTGGATTGGCAGACCGGGCTGGTGGTCCCTCTGTTAAAGAAGGGGGACTGGAGAGTGTGTTCCAACTACAAAAGGATCACACTTCTCAGCCTCCCCGGTTTAGTCCAATAGTCCAAACTCGGCTTCAGCAGGAGAAGTGTGGTTTTCGTCCCGGTCGCGGAACACTGGACCAGCTCTACACCCTTCATTGGGGGCTCGAGGGTTCATGGGAGCACGCCCAACCAGTCCACATGTGCTTTGTGGATCTGGAGAAGGCGTTCGACCATGTCCCTTGTGGTATTCTGTGGAGGGTGCTGTGGGAGTATGGGGTCGGGGATCATTTTCTAAGGGCTGTCCGTTCCCCGTACAACCGCAGCAGGAGTCTGGTTCGCATTGCCGGCAGTAAGTCAGACTTGTTCCCGGTGCATGTTGGTCTCCGCCAGGGCTGTCCTTTGTCACCAGTTCTGTTCATAATTTTTATGGACGGAATTTCTAGCCGCAGCCAGGGGCCAGAGGGTGTCTGGTTTGGTGACCTCAGGATATCATCTCTGCTGTTTGTGGACAATGTTGTTCTGCTGGCTTCATCAAATCATCATCTGACACTTAGAGATAGGGTGAGGAGCTCAGTCATTTGGGAGGGGATCGGAGTAGAACCGCTGCTCCTTCACGTTGAGAGGAGCCATCTGAGGTGGCTCAGGCATCTGTTTCGGATGCCACCTGGTCGCCTCCCTCGGGAGGTGTTCCAGGCATGCCCCCTCGGGAGAAGGTCCCGGGGAAAAACCTAGGACATGCTGGAGGGACGATGTCTCCTCGCTGGCCTTGGAACGTCTTGGGGTGCCCCGAGATGAGCTGGAGGAGGTGTGCGTGGATCGGGAACGCTGGGTATCCTTGCTCAGATCGCTGCCTCCGAGACCCGGCCCCGATTGAAGCGGAAGAAAATGGATTGATGGATGGATGGGACTCAGAATAAGAAGCTGTTCAGCTTGTAAAAGAAGCCAGAGAACTATGTGACACAAGAAAGCTGCATCTTCACAATCTCATTCGCAACAGCAAGGAAGTGATTGCTACTATACCAAAAGAAGAATGTGTCGCAGGATCGACCGACCTGGATCTAGCGTTCGGAGACCCGAAGATGGAATGGACCTTTGCGGTCCAATGATGTGTAACTTCAGACACGTTTCGCTTCAGAGTTGTTGTTAAGGACAATCCCTTCATCAGAATAGGAGTATTCTCCACAGTAACTTCAATATTTTGAAATTTCCCCACTGAGGGACGAATAAAGGCTTTTCAATTTGACCCACTTGGATTTGTCACTCCATTCATTCTAGTTGGCAAAATAATCCTTCAAAGAATGTGTCATGAAAAACTGGACTGGGATGAGCTGCTTACAGAAGACATTAAGCCTCAATGGGAAACTTGGCTTAGAGACCTACAGAACCTGTCTACTATAAAGATACTACATTGTTATGTCCCGTCAAAATTCAACCCAAGTGCAGCAATATGAGTTGCACAGTTTTTCTGATGCCAGTCTATCCGATTATGGTGTGTGCTCATACCTAAGAACTGTGACCAAATCAGGAGAAGTACAATGCACCATTGTAATGGGGAAAGAAAGAGTTGCTCCCACTAAAGTAACAACCATCATGAGATTGGAGCTTTCAGCGGCCGTAGTAGCTGCAAGAACTGCTAGATTTCTAATTAGAGAATTAGAAATCCAAGACATTCAAGAGTACTACTGAACAATTCCAAAGTCATCCTTGGATACAATAACAACGACACAAGACAGCAATCAGGTCAAGTACAGAAACAAGTCAATGGTGATACATCACTTCTGAACACAACCCAGTTGATCATCCATCGTGTGTAGTCATGATAACTAGTGTTTAAATCCAGGCTAAAAACAGTTCTTTTTAGCTGTGCATATGACAACTGAAGGTATTTTATCTGCTCTCCTCAC